>OY720441.1:77281936-77414436 GCA_963082915.1 Dolichopus griseipennis | reverse complement strand
ATCTTAAGTCCAAAAAAAAAAAATTAAAAGCCTTATAAATGTTACAATTTAAAAACAAAATAAAGTCCTTCTTTGTTTAATAACTGCTTATGGAATATTTTATTAATTTTGAAAATGAGCATTTTTTGAAAATCTTAAGTTCGTTTTATTACTTGTTTTTTTTTTTAATGAAATAATATAAAAAGTGTTAAAGTTTATATTTGCTAATTTACTAACAATTTATTTTGCTAATTTCCTTTTTTCAAAACTTATTTTTTTGGATGAATTCTATGATTAAAGAAATAAACTGTACCAAAATAAAAGTTTAATAAAACTTTTTAATAAAATTTAATTATAATAATTAAATATAAAATATATTTTACTTTTATATTTTAATTTTTTTTTTTTTTATTCAATTAAAAGTCTATTTAAGTTAGAAAAAATATTAATTTAGTTTATTTTTAATTTTTTGTTTTTTGTTAATTTATTTTTTTTAAATAGTACATTGTTTTAATGGACAATGGTACTTTATTAAATTAATTTATTTTAAAAAACAAATTTGTGAAGTATTATAATATCTGATTATATGCCATGAATATTTAATTAAATATGAAAATTAAATATACTTGATTATTTTTATTTAATATTAATTAAAAAAAATTCAAAAATATAATTAAATAAAAAAAAAAATTTTATTAAAACTTAATTTATTTTTTTTTTTAATTTTAAATGAAAAAAAATTTGCACTTAATTGAATTTATTAAATTTTAATAAAAACAAATTAAAAATTATGTACACGTTTAAAACATTTGAAAACTCCTTAATATTGGGTTTTAAAGTAAATATTGAAAATAAAGTTCAAAAATTACGTTTGTTTTTTATTTGTCATCACTGTTTTTGAAAGTCGAGAAATATTCAGTTTTCAACTTAATTTTCTCAATACTGAGTCGTTAAAATTTAGTAGATATTCCAGCCCTGGGATTTTGTTTTTTGTATTGATTAATACCAAATGTTTACACAACCCTTGCTTTATTTTCAATTAAATTTTAATTGTACTAATTCTTAAAGTTTTTTTTTTGTTTCAAATGTCAATAGTTTGACACTTGATAATTCAATAACTTGACAATATTAATCAATTTCCATAGTAAATGTTTCGCATATTTACTTAATATTGTACTTAATAATTTGATTGATGTTAATGTTTGTGAACAAGGCATAATAAAATGAATTTTTAATTAATTTTAAATATGGATGATTGAAAATTATTAATTGAAAAAGATTACATGTTTTTAAATACGTTATTTGACTTTAAATATAGAAAATAATGCATTGATTAATTTATTTATTCAATTATAATTAGTACCAGGACAGTAGTAAATGTTGCCTGATATTATTATAATCCTTTGCCTACTTGAAATTTGGGCTTATTAAATTAAATACTTTCTATTTATTTATAATTACTGTAAGTGTATTAACCTTCAGTGTTAGTAATTAAGAAGAAGCAGCATTGGATATGAAAATGTATATAATTACATTCGTTAACACTCCAGTTGATAGAACTGTTCGTTTGCAAAATAGCTAAAAACCTTATTTAAAAAGTTATCCGTTGAAATTTATATACTAGGTTTGCGAGTGTGAAAATTCGTTTATAGGTTCATATTCTGAGAGCTTCTAAATGATGGTACACTTATGAATTATAGTGAGTGGTAGCTTCTGCATGGCCCACAAAATGAAGCAATCATATCTAAGCATAATTAATAAAGATAGAATATTTAAGTTTAGTTAAACATGTATTTCTCATATGTTTCTAGTGATCTCAACTTTAATTTAGTGCTAACGTATTTTATCAAATTAAATTACTAAATAACGTTTTTCAAACATAACATAAGTAAACAAATGTAATATTTTTATTTTGTAAACTAAGGGTTTTCTCTACAGATTTTCTAAATCTGTAATTGAAATAACCATCAATTCATTTATCATTAAAATAATCAATTCATATAATTTCACTAGGGTCTTTTTACGCTATCATAGTGGGTGTTGTTAAAATGTTATTAAATTATTTCCTTTCTTCAGTAATTTGAACGTGTTTTACAGTCAAATTTTAAAATAATTGAGAGCAATTAAACAACATTGGTTTTAATTGGCTTCAAATAATTTTTATTTGAAGTTTCTTTCACATAACAAATATTTAATTTTTTATTAATTTTTTTAGAAACCTTGAAAATGAAAGCATCAACTTCGATAATAAAATTCGCTAAGTCAAATGATTCTTTGTATATTTGGTTATGGTTGTATTAAAAAATTTTTTTTCAATCAAAAAATTAAAGACAATGTTTTTTTAATAACTAATGAAATTTTGTATATAAGAATAGGGTAAACATATAATAAAGTTGAATAAAAATCAAATTATATTTTTTTGTAAAACTTCAGTATTTTTTATAAAATTTTTAAGAATAAACCACAAATAATAAAACAGAACAAATATCCTGTTCTATTGTCCTTTAAAACGAATTTAAAAAATGTTTTATTTAAAAGAATTCAATTTATCTAAAATTTCACTCAAGGTTATATGTATAAATAAATATGCAGATATTAAAAATAATTTTTTAAATTATGTGAGTTTTACTTAAAAAAATTGGCCAACCGAGATCTGCGGTTATAATATTTTACTTTAATTATAATAAGATTTAATATCAAAATGTTAATGAATTGTAATTTTTCGCTTACAACATTTTATTTCATTTCATTTTTCTAACTAATGCATCCAATGTCCATTTAAGCATAAAGCTTCTTAATCTGATGATTTGTTTCTTAAATCGAACGACGAAATTTGCATAATTAAGACTATAAATAATAACTTCCCTAATAAGAAAAAAACCCCTTACAATTTTTATTAGTTATGTGAATTATTATTAAAAAAACTAGCTTCATAAAATATTCCTTTAAATTAAAAACCAAGATTATCCATTAAAACAATTTTCTAAATCATTATATTCTACTACTTCCCTTATAAATAGCATATTTCTAGGAACTTCAAAAAAAAAAAAAAATATATAATTCCAAAATAATTTATCAAAACTCATGTCATGTTTATCATACATACGTAATATTCTTTTTTTTTTCCTCAAAAATAGCCTTAAGCCTGTAATTTAAGAAATTTATGAGTATCATATGAATTGTCTAAAAAAAACAAGACAACAAAAACATTAAAAATACGAAAAAAACATGTAAAACATAATCAAATATGTTTTTTTTTACTTCAAAATGAAATTCCAAAAATTCAAATACAACGTTTTTTTTTATTTTCCTACTTGCCATGAAAAATAAACAATAAAATTCCAAAACATAAAAAAAGGCTTTCATTTTCTATTTTCCCTTCCTATGTGTATTTTATTGTACAATTTCATGTACTTACGTATATCTTTCGTTTCCTTGAATTCGTATGGAACATTGCATAAGGCTATCATCAACATGAACTTCATATTATTTTTTTTTGTAAAATACTTTCAACATTATCTTAAAAAATAATTTTTATTTTTTTTCCTTTGAATTGAATCCCTTTTTGTATAACATTGGGATTTAAATTTAAATTGTCTATTGAATATCCTGGAGAAATGGACAAAAGATACAAGGTCTACTCGGAAGTAAAAAACAGACTTTTTTTTACAAAATTTAAAAAAAAATGAATTTAAAAATATTAAATTTTACATAATAATTTTGTTTCAATCTTTCCTTGAATACTTGGAAAACATTTAACTTAATTACAAATTACTAATTAGCATAAAATATACCTGTACCAGGTATGCATAAAGTCATAAAAAATAGTAAAGTTATCGATAAAAATCTAAATTACACAGAAAAAATAAAAGCAAATTTAGTTTGCATACATTTAGGCTGAATAAATAACAGGAAAAATTTTGAAATCAGTTTTAATTACGGTTTTATCACTAATTAGAAAAGTTTTTTTTTTCTTTTTTTTTTGGTTTGTGTCTATGAAATTTAATTGAGTTTTTTTTAAAGTACTTAAGATTAATTTAATGAGTGTTACCTGGTGTTACTTATGTTAGGTAATATGTATTATTTGAATAGTAATTTTGAGTGGTTTTAAAATAACAGTTACTGTTAAGATAAGGAAGTTATTATTTATTAGAATGATTTGTAATAACTTTTGATTTATAGAATAAATATTTTTAATTTTAATATATTAAAATTTGGAAATTAGAAATTTTTGAATTACTTTCGTGGACCTACCTATCTTTGTAATTAATTCTCAAAGTAATCACTATTATTCCATCACTATATTATCAAAGTTACCAGACATTGATGACAACAAAATGGGAAAAAAAAAATTTTTGATAAGTTTTCTCAAAATATTTAAATTAGTATTGAATAAACTTATCACAATATTTTTTTAAATATTTTGCGAAAACTTATCACAGAAGTTTTTTTTTATCCCTTTTGTTGTCATCAATGTCTAAATTCGGAAATTATAAAACTTAAATTAATATTTAATCTTAAAGTTTATTTAAGTTTTTTTTTTGTATTGGAAAAAGTTTGGTAAATCTTTTAAAAATCAAATGTAGAATGCAGAAATCCTGTAGGAAGGATTTTATATTATTATTAACAAAAATATAAAATTTATTAAAATAGTTGAAAACTTATACATATATTATTCAAAAAAAAACCTTATCAATAAAAATTATATTTCAAAATAAAGGAAGTATAAAAACATGAAATTGACAAGATTTTGAAAAACAACATAAAAGGAATATGGAGTAGGTATTTTTGGTATTATGTTTACGTATGTTTATTTCGGTATAGGTAAAAACTTATTTAAAATATTTTAAAGTTTATATACTTATATCTCAGTTCCTTAAAAATGTCAAACTTTTAATAAATTTTTTTAAATAAAGAAATATGTGTGTATTTGCATAACTTCCACCGCCTATATTTTCATTTGTCTCACTCGGTTTTAAGACTTACGATCAAAAAATTATTCTGTTAAAGAAGTCACTATGAGTATTTTCTCGGATTTATTTTAACTTGTACAATAAAAACTCATTTGTTTTACATTTAAAAAAAAAATTGTTAAGCATTACAAAAACATAAAAAATCCTGCAACAGAATAGTAAAAATATTACATTCTGGCTGAATAATTTATAGAAAGAAACTTAAAGCTTAAAGCTGTACCTTACTTTCAACCGGTCTAAAAAGTATTTAACATATTTGTTTTAGGAAAATATTTAAAATTCAATATATTTCACATATTGAGAGACACTCTGTAAAACAATTTTTTATTTAAATAAATCTTTATTAATATGAATGAACACTTTTGTGACTCAAAGACTCCAAGGTATTGATCGGATCAGAATCGAAAAGTAAATGTAACGTATAAAAAAGTAATGTATGTTCGTCCGCATGTTTTTATGAAATAGCCGTCATCAGCATTGAAATCCAGCCAGTTTACTCCACCGATTCGAGTACTTGCCATACAACTTCTTTTTTTATATGAGCATTACTCTATACCTATAGAATCTGGATGTTGAAAATTTCGGCAAAAGATGTGTAATTTTGTGACTGAAGTTTGTGCAATGCTTGGTTGGTCTACTGCATTGGGTCCGAGTAGATATCATACAACTTCTTCTTTTATATGATGTACGTATAAAGATGGATACGTAATAAAGATGGATGACCAAAATTTTGTTAATAGTATATAATCTTAATTACCAACGTCTGAATAAAATAAAGGTGGTGCAGTGGAAGGGGTTCGAAGAGCTGTTTTTTAACTTATAATATTTTTTGTACATAAATAATCTCATGATTTTTGCTTCCTTTTTTAAGTAGTTATTGAAATACAAAAGCTTTTATTCGGAATCAGGCTTTCTATGTTTATTAATACAAACTCTTATGCACTTTCTGGGACAATTATTTTTTAATTCTATTGCTAATATTTTTTTTATAAAAGAGCTTTTTAGCTGTCACAAATGATTTATGACATTTATCGATTGTATAACTTACATGAAGTTCAAGTTTCGACCTAATTTCACTCCAAGATATTTAACGAATTTTTTGTTTTCGAGAGTTGACATATATGTCAGCTGTAGGATTGAAATTGAATTATATAATTCTCAGTTCAAACTAAAATAAACTAGAAAATGCATTAGCTACCCCATAATTTTAGCATCTAATTTCAAAAGTAAGAATTAAAACTTTAAAAACCATAGACAAAAATTGAAAATTAATCATTAATTCAGAGTTTGTAAATCTGCCAATTGCACAACACAACACCAAATTTACAAAAAAAAATGTCAAATTTTACACCAACAGATAAATGAAATTAGGAATAAATTTTGACAATTTTATTCTGTCAGGGTTATTTTGAAACTTTCTTTATGTTCACAAATTTTTCAATTGAACAGCAAAAAACATAAAATAAAGTAAAATGCCGTTAGATCTCCATTGAAGTGTGCTAGACCTTGAAATTTGTTTGAAAACTGTATACACAAATTGAAATTGTTTTTATTTAAAAAACAAAAAAACAAAACAAAAAAAAAAGTTGTAGAATATAATTGAAATGAACCAGATGTGCATTAGAAGTTTTATATATTTTTTTTTTTTCATTTTAATTTAATTTTTATTAACTTTTTTATGGCAGTTCTTCTGTGGCAGTTCAATGTAAAATATTTCACTAGGAAAATTTTGTTTTTCAAAAAAAATTAAAAAAAATTGGAAAATTAAAAAAGCCCCTTCAAAAATTTTACAGAAGTGTAGTAAATATCATTATTATAGAAACATCCGTTTTTTACTTTAAAAATTGTTTTTTTTATTTTTTTTTTTGGAAATTTCATTATGAAAGCGATGTGTTACACTTTTAGAAGATTAAATTTTAGAAATTTAGAAGAATATGTGTATTTCCAGTATAATAGGATAAATTCGTGTGAAATGTTACTTTGAAGATTAAAGTTTTTTAAAAGTCTTACAAATCATTGTTTGCTTTGACATCAATTTAATCTTCTGCATAAAGAAATATTTTTTAAATATGTTTAATGAATGTTTTAAAAGTGAACAGACCCTTGTTGTTTTTGCTTTTGGAGATTAAAAGAATTTTAGAAGGTTATTTTAAGATTTTTTACCAGTTCCATCCAGTTAATGAATCAACTAAAATACAACTTTTTAGATTAAAAAGCCCAAAATCTGTCATCTTCCAATTTTTAACCTATTCAATTCTCTTTTTTTAATATTTTAAATGTATTTTTACTTATATTGCAGTCAGATTCCAATCTAGGCTGTAAAAATTTCATTTCATTTACCAGATTACATAACCTAGTAAATTAATTACATTTAAGTTAAAATCATTTTGAATTTTTTTTTAATGTTACCTTTTTTTCAAACCATTTAATACATAATAAAACATTTATAACCATCATTTAAAAATAACTTCCAATTTATTATTAAAAAAAAAGAAACAGCTCTTCCATCGCTGTTATCCGCAGATTAAAAATTTATGACGATGAAATAAAGTTGTTTTTTTTTTATCCAATGTGTGCTTTATTACCTTATCTAATTGCAATTTTCAACTATATTATAAAAATAGGAAACTGAACTGTTTTTATATGGTATCTATATTGAATATTGTAGACTACTTTAAAATTGGGAGTGTATATGTGGTAAAGGAAAAACTGAAAGGAATTCTGAAAGTAAAAGAGATGAGAAAATGAAAATGGTGTTCTGACATAAGTATCAAAGTAATAGTATTAGAATTTCAATGGAATTTTATTTGAAAAATATTATGCAATCAACTGAGTAGTACAGAAAAAAGTGGCCCTCCACATGTCCTTCAGCTATTGTTTCACTAGTATAGTACTATAGCCCCGTAACATTTCGCCCCCGTCAAAAACTTTAAATACATTTCCACTCTTATAAATAACTTGTAAGAACTGTCACTAATTCTGTTTCTAAATTGATAATGCATGCTTTCAAACAATTCCAACGCACCCGCTAGAGAGGCTTTAAGTGCTCATTGTTATACTGTAAAAATCCCTCAGCCAGTTATGGTGAACCATTTTTTATAAGAACGTTACAAATGATGGAAATATTTTCATATAATATTCTTCCCCGCTATGATGAAAATGTTTCATTTTACATTTACAATTTTTCGAAAGGAATGTGTTCAATTTTTTATTCAATTTACCTCCGGATCCCTCCCTTATTTCCAATCAAAATCCCCTCTCACTCATCGAAACCAGAAAATATTTTAAATAAAAGTAATCACTTAGTTGGCAGATTCATTTTATTCTTCAGCATAATCTAGACACAAATCGTGTCTTTGTTATCTATTAATAAAACGAAATTTTGCAAGTTTGACCTTGCATGACCTTCTGTGCTGTTCTTAAGACTAATTGGTTTTAATGGTCCAACAAAATGTTGCTATTCGTAATATGATTCTATAACCCCCTTCTAATTGATATTTTAAAAATAATTTTAAACAGGAAACTCAATATGGATTGTATTTGGAACTTATTTACTTTGGAACTTTTTTACAATAAATATTTTGAAAACTCTGAGCATACCTATAGTTTATTGTAGTATATAAATACTTTGTATGTATTATATATAGATTACAAATTCTGAACTGTAGCTGAAGCACCCATATTTATTGCAGACATATGTACATATATGTGCATATATATACATATATGTAAATATAAAAAAAAAAATATATATATATAAATATATATACAAAATGTAACGATTAAATTGAATGAGACATTTTGGCAAGTTATTTGCCAAAATAAAACATATTTGTCTTTTTTCAATAGTCTGAGTACAAAGTTCCAGTCCCCAAAAACAAAAAATGAAAGATGTGTTCAAGTGTTTTTATTTCATTACATATACTATACCGTTACTAATTTTACGACTACATTAAAGGTATATTGGAAATAAATTCAATAACAGTTTTTTTTCTCATTCTTAGAAAAAATTTAAAAATTTTTTTTTTTGTTTTCAAAGTAATGCGTAAAATGGTTTTTAATGTGATAAAATCCGAGTCAGTCTAGGATTGGAAAAACTATACTATATTACAAAAATAAAGATACAGATAAATCAATTAATTAAAGTATGTGAAAATTTTATTTTCATGGTTTCTTAAAATAAAACCCAAAAAAAAAAAAAAAACAAATGCACAAAAAATCCAAGAATCAATTCGAATTGAAAATATCATTTCTGTTTATATGGAGTTTATGTGGGTTTTTGAATATATGTGGGTTTTATGGGTGATAGAAAATGTATGTTATATTGGGAGCACTTAAATTTAATTTAGTTTCTTTTTATCGAATTAAATATAAAATTAAAATTCAATTCATCTTCTTTATTTAAGTATTTAATTTTGTACATATGGTTTTTATTAACGACTTGTTTCCTTGGTAATAAAAATTAAAAAAAGTTTCTGGGTTTTTTTTTTTTGGGAATGGTTTTTGGGGAAAATTTTCGGTATCTTATAGTATTATATAAGATAAGTGGAATTCAATGGGATTGGAAATAATTTTAAGTATTAAGTATATAAAAGTAAAATGTATTTATAAAATGCAATTTTTTATGTAAAATAAAATATACACTTAAATTTACTTCGTCTTATTTGATTTATAAGGGGATGAAATCAATAATGGAAATTAAATTATAATTTCTAATCATCAATTTCTTAAAAAAAAATTTTACAGTTAATTTTATTTGAAATGGTGTTTAGGCATCTTTTATATTTTCTACAAGATTAATAATTGGAGAATGTCAACCTGTCCGTTATTTTGTCAATTGTTTTTCTATAAGAAAACTTTATGGTGAGATACCTAAGTCAAAAGCCTGACTGAAAAAGTAGCATGAAGATTAGAGGGCAGGTAATCTAGAGTCTTAATCTCTAGATTAAGAGGTAATCTTATTATGCATAACGTTGTAATGTATTCCATATTCAATTCCCACTAATGGCAGAACTGGTTCTTATCATATAAAGAATATCATAAATTCTAATCGGAACTTGAATATTTCTATATAATATTTCTATATAACTTAAAATACGTTTGTTACGTAATTTGAATACGTATAAAAGTTACAAGTGTTTAAAAATGCCATATTTTTAGTTTTTGACAGCGGCCAAGAGTTTCCAACTTCTTTCCAACTTCAAGTTTCTAGGAATCAAAAATTTTCAAAAATTGTGCTTACAATAACGTAAAATTTAAATACCATTTGGCAACACTTTATAGTTATTTTACATATAATTATAAAAATCACGAAAGCAACTGCTTTTTGGGATTTCAAAATTGAAGATACATTATATATTAAAAATTGTGTAATTTTATTGCACTTTGAACTCTTAAATTAATTTGAAAGAATAAATTATCGCACCGGTTTGTTAAAGCTATCGATTTGATTAAACGAATCAACTACGATGACCAGCCTTTCCCTTTCTCTTATAAAAATAGCAAATAAATCAGAACAACAGAGAAGGTTTTTCGTCTAATTTTATCATTTTAAAATTTGATTGCGTCACATTTGTTTAATTAAATGTATACGACTCCTTCGAATTTTAAAAGGCTTTAGCTCCGTACTGGTGAACCTACACGAAAAAAATTGTTTCACAAAATTTGTATTTTGGCGACATCTATCTGTTGTTAAAATTGCATTGTTTTATTTCAAATTGTGTATAATTTTACTGAACATCTGGATAAGGGACAGATTTAATGATTGTTAAGTCATGTTAAGTAGAGTGAAACTACATAGGCACCTCTTTAAAATAAATACACTGTATTTTTAATGCATGTTGACTAACAATTATCAACATATTATTAAAGTTATAAATACAAATGATAGGAAAACCTCTCCTTTTCAAGAAACACTGTTTTCAACCAGTTGCTTATGCTTTCAAAATTCCCCAAATTTTTCTTATGCATTTTAAAAAACTCTTCGAATTTAAAATAAATTTTTTAATTTCTTTAAACTTTATATTAAATAATTTATTAATATTTTTATTAACTTTAAAGGTCTACAGAGTTTAAAATGAAATAAATCGTTTTTAACAGTTTGTTACACAAATAAAGTATTTTATGAAAAACTTTTCTTATTTTCAAATGCATTCTAAATAATTATTTAATTTCTTTTTAAATGTAATTTTTTTTTATTTTTTAAATCTTTCCAGATTAGTTAATCCAAAAGTGGTTCGTGCTTGTACAATTGTTCTCTCAGAATGGGAGAAAATTCCAACAAAATCTTTAAAAGCTGCCGTCACAATATTACATCGTATTGCTTATGGTAGTCATTGTCCTGCTATGTTATATCAGGTAAGTTTTTACAAAATAGCTGTCATCAACATTTATAAGAAAACCATAAAAAAGAAAAATGTTGGAAAGCAAAAAATAAAACATTAAATTACCGTTTCATATGAACACCATTTTTATAGTTAATTGCACAATAGAAAAACTCATTACTTTAATTGCAAAGTTAATTTTTATTTTAAAGTTGACCACTAGAATCTGGAACAACTTCTGCAATGATTTATTGAAGAAAGTAAATACTAAATTTTAGAATTGCACAAATTTTTATTTTTATTAGTTATAAAGTATAATATTCCTGAACAATCAGTTTCTAGAAAAACCGATATTATTAAAGGAATCTATAATTCTGATGTAATCAATACTTACAAAGTAATCAATTAATCTGAAGAAATGTAAGTTATAAAGTGTAATATTCCTGAAGCAATCAGTTTCTTCATAATAAATAATTTTAAAGCAATTTCCCTTTTTCTAAAGTAATCAATATTTCTAAAGGGATCTATAATTTTGAAGTAATCAATATTTCTAAATTAATCAATCAGGTAGTCTAAAGAAATTAAAAATTTCTAAAGTAATCGATATTCCTAGATTATTTAACATTTTTAAAGATCACTTTAATTACTTTATTCCTTTTTTGATTACTTTAAATTACTTTATTCCTAAAAAAATTAATATTCAGAAAGTAATCAATATTTCAAAAATAATCAAAATTTATAAATGAATATTTTTGAAGACATTTATATTTCTAATGTAATCAATATTTCCAAAGAAATTAATATTTTAGATTATTAAATATTTTTAAAGTAATCTTGATTCCTAAGCAAATTACTTTTCCGAAAGTAATCAAAATTTCAAAAGTAATCAATATTACTAAGGAATTAAATATTTATAAATGAATCAATATTTCTAAAGTAATTAATAATTCTAAACGAATAAATATTTCTCAAGTAATCAAAAGTTCAAAAAGGAATCAATTTTAACAAATCGTCACGGCTCTGTAGATTAGATTAAATTTCTGACAAATTTAAAATTAAACCCTGTACTTGATGTAAAAACTTAACCCTTAAAACGAAGACTTTTAAAGGTATTTAAAAATCAATGTTTAGTTTCCCTGACTAAGGATTTAAATTACACCTAAAGTGAATAAACATTACCAGAGCCCAATTCGATATTATAAAATATTGATAAATTACCGATTTCAATATCACAATGACTATAGTAAAGCTTATGATAAATTCCATAATTTTACAAAAAAACCAAAATCCATTGGTTTGTAAATTGGACTTATTACTAATTGTTAAACTCTTAAGAGCCAATTACTTCAAATAAATTTTTAAACCCAAAGTATACGACAGAGCTTATAATTTTCCTTTTATTTCATTGCAAGTAATTCTTTAATTACTTTTAAAGTTAATTTTTTTCACTGGATATTAAATATACAGACTAATGAACGTTTACATGAAATGGTGTTCCAGGATAAGAAAGCATCCACGAATAAAATACAAAAATAATTAATAATTAAAGAGGAAGAAAACTATTTTGTTTTCCTTTTTCTTATGTCACAACCATTACTAAATTTAATTTATCAAAGTCTTTTGCAAAAGATTAAAAGTAACCAAGAAATGTATACATAAGAAATCTTCTCTTGAATGCATTTTCTTGAAAAATTAATTCACATCAGAAACTTTGGTCTACTGGTCTACACATTTAAAATAAGGAAAAATTAAAATTATAATAAATTTAAAAAGAAAAATCGTTTTTAACTGTTACTTTTCTTTTTTTTTTTGCATATTTTTAGGCAATTTTATTTAGAATATTTCAAAGTGTTTTGGATACACCTAGAGAACAGCATCATGAGGAGCTGCGCCGCTTAGCTATTTATGTAATAAGAAAATTTGTTGAAACTGCACCATCAAACCCGAAAATTTATGCTGAACTTTTATTTTATAAAACTGTGAGGGAAGCAAATGAATTAGAAACCGGTTACTGTGACAATTATGAAGCGTAAGTTATTTAAATATAATGAAAAATCAAATAATTAAAATTAATATTTTATTTTGATATTTTTTGCAGTGGAACTAAAGGTGCTTGGAGTGAAGAACAAGAACATGAACTTAGAATACTTTTTGAAGAGAATCAAAGAAATCCAGAAACAGATCAAGGTATATAAAACACTTAATTATTTATTATTTAATTATTATTATTATTTTCTTTTTAACTTAATTAGCACTTCTAAAATTTAAATATTATTATTAATATTTATTAGTAATTGCAGTTAACGTAAAACTTTAATAAATAAAAGTCTTAAGAATACATTTTCTTTGAAGATTTAAAATTTCTAAAGTGTTGTTATACAAATTGCAATTCTTCAGTATTCTTTAAAACTAATTATTTTAATTAGTTTTTAATTGAAACTAATGCAATTAGCAATGTAACACATAAGTAGTTGTAGCAAGAAAAATATAAATATTCTTCATAAAAATAATTATAATTAAAGTATTTTTTCTTGATTTAAATCTCATTTCCTTATTACATGATTCAAGTAATTCATTTTTTATGATATTGTTTAAATTATAATTTTTTAAGAGTTTGGAAACAAAACTAGAAGATATTTTCAAAAGTTTGTTTAGGGTTAAATGCTTTAAGATGAAAGAACTATGAAGTATTTCTATCTCTTTACCATTGCAAACCCATTCGTTTTACAATACAATACCCCAACTACTTGAAGATAATATTATAAAAGTTGTGTAATCATTTCTAGCTTTGATAACGTTTCCCCTATTGCTTTGTTTTTTGTTTTTACGAAGAACATGGAAAGCTTGGAAAACAACCTATTAAAGCTGTGCATAGTTCCTATAGGTAGTCTGCAACTTTAACACATTAAAATCACAACCCTTTTTGAACCAAACTTTGGGGTGGTACTTATGATAAAAATCTACATCTTGGTATCGAAGACAAGGATGTTGTAGGATTATTCAAAAAATTGCTTGGGAAATATAGGATTCTAGGACTATGGGGAATGGGTCAAAATTGGATAAAATATTTCGAAGAAAGATGTTAATATTCTTCTTAAACTTTTCGAAATCGTTCACATACGTTATCCTTAAACTTTTGACAATCATACGTTACTTGCCTACTTTCAATTTCAACCTCGCAGTTTGATTAGTTCCCAATGAATTGGGTTAAGAAAAAACGTTATCCGAAAATATTATCCAAATATTTCGAAAAATTGCCTAAATTTCCTACCTTGTAATAATGTTAACCATTTAATCGTCAAATATCTATAAAGTTTTTAGATTTATAGACACGTACACTGGATTCATAAATATCTAAGACAGCTTTTCCAAGTCCAATCGCACAAAATCCCACACTTTTGTGTCGTATGCCAAAAGTCAACTTAATTAAAGCTTTATTTTCCTAATTTTATTATTAAAATCATAGGGTAGTTAATTCTAAATCTATATTACACATGTCTCAAATATCTGGGAAAAATATCAAAAAACTGGCTACCGGAAAGTAGGTTGAAACTTTACATAAGTGGTGGTCATGTTATCAAATTTTCTTAGTCGAATTTTAAAGCCCCTAGTGTTATTACCTTGAGAGATAGTTTCAGAAACCTAAATTATAGCTACCCGAAGGTGTGACCCAATTTTAGTCATAAAATAACTGCAGACATACTTTAAGTGAAATTCATGACACAAACTCTTATAGTTTTGGAATTATCATGCTAATGAACGGGCGGATCACAGAACACATAGACAGGTACAGCGTAGTGTAGTCAAAAAAAACTTTTCAATGCTGACCCCTTCCGATCCATGCAATTGGGTTTATATCTATCGATGCATTATGAACGAAGACCCATTTTTAGAATACTAATTATTATTGTACACTCAGAGCATTCCTTTATCAACTTGAATTGCCAAAAGTTTTGAATATCCTTTAAAAATGGGATGGGAAACATTTTGTCATATCAAGTGACTTTCAATAAATTTTGAAAATCAAATCTTTTAAAAATAAAAACACAAACAATATTAAGAGCAATAATGTTATAAATTCATTCAATATCTATTTGCATTTGATTAATGTTTTTATAATTTTCTTATATCCAGAACTGTCCATTTTTCCCTTATTCCTTTCCATTTTCTGAAAAACAAAAGTAAAATTAACGAAAAACAAATAAATCCTTTCTGATAAAATTAATAATTCATCATGATGATCATCATGAGAGTTCGATATTAATTTACCATTATACAAAATCCTTTATTTCCTTTTTATGTGCCATTTTTTGTAGACACTTAAATTTTGTATAATGAAGCAAGAACAAATTTTCCCAGGCTATTTATCAATATTTCATGCATTGTAAATCATTTTTTTACGTAAAAGAGAAGGAAAAGCTGCTAAAAACCAAAGTAACAAAAGTGATAGGACTAAGAACAAATTACCATTTAAAATCCTTTTTTTTTAATTTTTATCAATATTAACAGATTTATTTTTATACATCGTCATATAAAACTGTATATAATATAATATTTATCTATTATATAAGAACGTTTGCTTATACATTTTACTAGGTCAGCTGTAGTCAGGTACATCGGACATCCGATTGGCATCAAATTCCACAAAATAAAATAAAATCCTAGATAAATCACCCATTTTTTCAATTGATTAACCCATTTCAGCACCACAAATTTTTTTTGGTTTACAGTTCCTTTCATGAAACGGTACAAATTATAAACTTAAGACTTTAGATAAAATGAATTCGAAGTTGGAATTAATTTGTTGAATTCGTGAACACCAAAAGAGCACAGAAGCTTTTTAAATAATTACTCGCTGTATGCTAATTGACGTTTTGAACGAGTTCCTTTAAGTTTTATATATGTATTGTTTCTTGAGTGTCAAGTTAGATGCAGATTTTTTTAATCTCTTTTGACACGGCGTTCGAAAAAAATATTTAAAATTAATTTAATTTGAATTTATCAGAAAGGCTTGCTTACTCCAAAAACAGGCCAAAGATATTTATGAATAAATTTCATTAACCCATTACGGCACAAGGTTTATTGAATATTTTTTCTTTTCCTTCAAGGCTTATTATTTATATTTCATCGGCAATGCAGTAGTTTGTAACAAATAGCTGTTTGTTTTTTAACTCTTACAGACTCCACGATTGTTAAAAAATTCTTTTGTAGTGACATGAATTTTGTCTAAGTTTCCTTTTTTGACTTCAAAGAAAATTTCAGATTTAAACTCATTTTTACAACATTTGAAAGTTCTTCTAAATTTATAGTAAATGTAGAATCTGGTTTTAAAAGAATTTGAAAATAATAGCCATACAATTTCAGTCCCTGCTTTTTTATTTCAATACTTACATAATAAACGATTGATCCCTACCTTCCTAAAACGATTTTTCCATTCTAATACAAAAAATTCAAAAGTGTATCAAAGAATACAAAGATTAAACATAAATCCATTTTAAAATTTTGACTTTTATTTAAAGATTTATTTTAATGAATCAAATAAAAAATTTAAATTCGTTTTGTCAAATTGTCAAAATAAAGGAAGAAGGAGGCCCATTTTTCTAAAATCTTGAATTTTTTATGAGGTAAAAGTATATATATATCCTTGTAATCTTGCTCTTTTATTTTTCTTTATTTATATAAATAAAATGTCCAGTTGTCGTTATAAATAACGGTTTTTATTTATAATTATTTCTCATTTAAATAAAAAAGAAAATGGTGAAATGATTGAACTTTTTATTAAAAATTACTTAGAAAATAATAAATGATAAGTTTTTTGTAGGTTTATTTATAAAATTTTGCTAAATAGTTTTAATTTATTTAGAATTTGATTTGTTTAACAATTAAAGCTACGAGTAGAAGTCAAAATTCTGTAATGTATGAGAAATAACTGTTAGTTTAAAACATTTTATTAATTTTAGTACTTTCTAATGTGAGTTATAAGGATCAAACAAAAAATAAAATGTATGTAATCTAATCTGGTATGTATTCATTAAAATGCCAATGAAATGGCATTACTTAACTTCTGATGATATCTGACCGATAGCGTAGTGGTTAAGACGCCGTCTTTCATGTCTTTCAAAATCTCGTATTAAAATCCTAATCAGATTTGAACATATAGTTAGAACATATGGAACTTTTCTGTGCGCAATTTGATACCAATCGGAAGTCTGATGTACTGACTACAGCTGACCTAGTAAAATGTACAAGCAAACGTTCTTATATATCGTAATAGTTTATATCGTAATATAAAATAAGATTTAATAAAAATTTATAAATAACTCTTGGGTATTCGTAATCTTATACAATAGCTACTGCCGAGTAATCAACGGCTTAGTGAATATAACGATCAAAGAAAGAAAGCCTAGTTTAAATGGACTTGATGAATGTCCTATACTCCTCTTAAAGCAGTAAAAAAAAACAATAAAAAAAAACATCTGGTGGTTAGGATAACAAAAGAATTCAACTAATATTTAATCAAAGGAAGATTGCTATCTTCGTAAAGCTTCTTCATATACATATATACTCATAATGACTATAATCTTTTCACATGAACTTGGTCGTTTTTCACATGAAATTTGTCTATTATCAAATACAAATAGTCCTAAATTTTCAAATTTAATTGCCGTTTTTTTAATCAGCCGGAAATATTTGGGATCCAGTAACCAAATCAATATAATTGGGAAAAGGTACTCACCAATGTTATAGTAGAACGTAGATGCAGCAAAAAAAAATTAGAAAAATTCGATGCTTAAGCCTGTCTTTCAAAATAGCCCCTAAAAATCTAGATCTGAAAATCTTAATTTTATTTTAGTTTTTTAAAATAAATAGAAACACTTACTTCCACTTCACTATAATAAAATTTTTAGAATGCCACTTTTCTATTTTTTAATTTATTTTAATTCTTATACATTTTATTTTTACTTTTAGATGTGATTGATTGGATTTTAGACAATTTAATTGATAAAACTCGTACACGACGTGGTGTTCTAAAAAAGCTAAAAGAAATGGGTTTAATGTTTAAAGCACCAACTAAAAAATCATCAGCTGGTAACAAACATTTGTGGCAACGTGAAGAAGATGAACAATTAAAAGAATTGTATGATGAACATAGACTTGATGAAAGTAAGTAAATCTTAAATTATTTTTGTAATACTCTTAGATATGTTTAAAAGTTATATCCCGTATATGTATATGTTGTGCTAAAGCTGTCATAGTACCAATAAGATAAATTATTAGATTTCCAGAGTGGAAAATTTTTAAAATAAAAATTAAAATCAGGGAAGAGAAGTAAATATAGAGAAAGTTATCTATCATTTTCTTCCATGATACCATTTTATTTGTTTTATTATAAACATAATTTTAATAGAGACTTCATAAAATGCAATCAATTTAAGAAATTGATAAAACAAAATCAATTTTTTAAAGATAATAACATCTAAAATTACCAGACAATTTTTTAAACAATCTCTTTCCAGTAGAGAAATCCTAGAATAATGTTGTTTCAAAATTTGGATCCATTCATTTAAACATTTTTTTTATATTTCAGAATGTCTTAATAAAATTGTTGAAGTAATGGGTATTAAACGCTCTCAGCGTGCCATTGTCAAACGTATGATTGAATTGCATTTGATCGCAGACAAATCTGAAATTTTACCATCAAAACGTGGTAAAAAATCTCAAAATCGTAATTCCGATACTAGTGATGATTCAGATAGTGATGGATGGATATCATCCAGAGATAAATTGCATCAAAATTTAAAAAAAACTAAAAAACAAATTGTTCGTAAAGTACTTAGAAATCCATTGGACTTGGAAACTCTTAAAGACAATGTTGCTGAATTGAACGAAGAATTCACAACAGTCATCAATTGGTTAATTGAATCATTGCAAGAAGCATCTGAAGATATTGAAGAACAACCGAATAATCAAAATAATAGTGATAGTGATGTTCCATTATTTCCAATTACTACTGTACAAATTCGAGCTGTTGAAGATGATGGTTTCCGTAAAGTTCTTCAAACTTTAGGATTAAAATCACCTGAAGAAGAAGTTTCAACTTATTGGCGTATACCAAATGATTTTAAAGCATCAGATTTAAAACTTCGTATTAAAGCATTAAAAGATGAACCAATTGATGAGAATGATATTGTTTATGATGAAGTGGTAAGTAAATAATTTTATATTATTTTAATTGTAATAATTAATTTTTTTTTTTCTTTTTTTTTTGTAGATTGAATATCAAACGGATGAAGAAGATACAATTAAAGCAAAAAAACAACAAAAAAGATCTAAGAAAACAAATCAACCCAAACTCTTAGATAAATTATTGAAAAAACCAAAAAAACAAAAAACTCGTAAAGTTAAAAAGAATCTACTTGATATTGGAACAGTACGAACTTTAATCTCTGAAATTAATGGTACACACAAAGAAGCAATCGAATGGTTAGCTGAAAGTATTTCAGATGCAGCTGATGATACTGAAGAGGCAAATGATGAAGAAGACGGAATTCCTTTATTACCAATGCTTGCAAATCAAAAAGATGCAATGGAAAATGATGATTTTAAAAAGTTATTAATTGCATTAGGAATTCAGCCACCAATTCAACAAATAGAAACTTATTGGAGAATTCCAATTTATTTGAAAGCAACAGATCTGAAAAAGCGTGCTCAGATTTTACTTGGTCAAGAAATTGAAGGTGAAAATGATGTTGCCGAAGAATCTCAAGATGTATGTTTTATTTATAATATTTTATTTGTTTCTTAGTTTTTAAAAGTGCTAATGTTCTTTAATTCAATTTTAGGAGAATGATGAAAACCAGTTAACAGAATATGATGAATCATCCAACAATGAATCGAGTTCAGATGAAGCTGGTGATGATTTCTTTGATAAATATATTCAAAATAAACGTGAAAAAATGCAAAGTTTAGTTTTTAATGCTAGCGATAATGAAGATGAAATTCGTAAGCCATTAAAGAAGAAATCACAAAGAAAATTAAAATCTGAAAAGAAAGATGATAATAAAGATTCGAAAATTAAACCGAATAAGAATCCCAAAAAACCTACTGAGAAAAAAACCAAAAACAAAGGAGCATTGAATTTAGATGATATGATTTTATCTAATTATGAGAATCCTTTAGATTCCAATCCAGACTTAGATTTTGATTCAGAAAATTTACGTTTACGATTAGCTGAATTATCTGATGATGAAGATGATGAAATGAAAAGTATTGAAAGTGTACCAAATGCATCTATTCGTACAAAAAAGAAAGTTAATTTAATTGAAAGTGATGACGATGATGATGATAATGATAAAACCATTAGTAAGTAAAAAATTTAATATTTTTCATAAGAAGTTTATACAATTAATTAAAGATTTATTTTATCTAATTCATATAGACTTCTAACTGCCTCACTCAAATTAAAATTAAATTTTACATTATGTTCCTTTTTCAGGTAATGCAACATTAAATGATATCCAAATGGAAAGTCAATCTACAAATAAAACCGATACTAATAGTGCCCACATTAAACGTCCTCGTCATAATGTTCTTGATTCAGATTCTGATGAAGAATCAAACAATGAAAATGGAATAAACATAGATTATAATAGTATAACTGATACAACTACTAATGAATATGACCATTCAAAGGATAATTTAGAAAAAGATGATATTCCTAATTTATATCAAAAAGATTCTATGAATGATATAACAGGAAAATTAAATCAGGAAGAAGATGATCTAATGGATGATATAGAAGCAAACAATCAATCTTCTATTTATAATAAGACCACAGAAATAACAAAAAGAACAAGAACAACCACAACATCATCAACAAAATCAGTAAATGATGATGAAACAATTGCAGGAACATCATCAACAACTAACATTATAAACAATATTAAATCTTCAAAAACTAGTTCTATATTAAAACATGATAATAATGATGGTAGTACTATGTCTATGATATCAAAGGAAATAACATCCATAACCAAAACATCAACATTATTGTCATCGTCAACACAATCAACACAATTGAATTCAAAACAGAAAAAAATTTCTGACATTGACAATGATAATGATAAAAACGATATTATAAATGCCGATGAAACTAATGATGTACATGGTAGTGATAATGATGGTGTCATCAATACTACAATCACATCAGAAAAAAGAAAACTTAAAAATAATTTGTCGTCTGATGATGATAATGAAGATATTATTGTTAAACGTAGAAAAATTGTTAATACAAATGATGCTGATGATGATGATGGTGTTGGTGTCGTTGATGATGAAAAAGATGACAACAATATTAACAATAAAAAAATTCCTGAGCATAAATATCATCGAATTGCTAAAATTATTGATGATGATGATGATGATGATGAATAGTTTATTATTATGATCCTATATTTTCAGACATAGATACCTAAACTTATATACACCAAATCAAAATCATTTTTGTATACATGTTTTTGGTATTATTCTAACCATCATCAGTAACAGCTGAAATCAACATTTTATATTGTTGAATTCAATCAAATAAATTCTTCTGATTGCAGATATCATTCAATAGAAAAAAAAATCAATAATAATAACAACAAATTACACCTAAAATTTTCTATTTATCCTGTTTCTTTCATTCAGAAAATTGATTAGATTGGATGTGTTTATTATGGAACCAGCCAGCCCATACACTATTTGAACAATTTTATTTTAGATTTTTTTTTTTTTCAAAAGTGAATCAATATAAAAGGAATAGAAAAGAAAAAAACTTAGCGCTAAAACTATCATTATCAGCCCCAGACTTCATCATAGGAAGAATTTACCATCATTTTTAAATTGAAAAATTCAATTTGCAGTTTCATTTTCTCACAAATTTTTTTTTTAATTTATTCATGATTATTTTTAGTTTTTTATCAATTTTTTTTGTAATTTTTCATTGAACTTTTTCATTTTAATTTTTATTTTTATTTTTATTTTTCTTATTTTGTATTTTGTGTCGAATTTAAAAATTAATAAGAATAAAAATTTTTACTTTCTTTAATTGCATAAGAGTTTGAATTTTTTATTATCATTATACCCGTACGAATTTAAGTAAGTTCTAAAGGTTTTCATTGTTTGGTATACCGTTTGAGACACTGTTAAAGTAAAAGGGGTAGATAGAGACCCAGAACGTCTGTTGATTTGGTTAAATTTGCCCGCTTGTTCTTTCGTTTATGCGCACGAAAACTCAAAAATTAATTGAGATATGATTCTGAAATTTTGCAATTTCATTTAGGTACAAGTGTCTTTGTTATTGATATTCCAAAAAATTTTCTCGTGAGGTTCGAATGATTGCCAAACAACCTCTTTTAAATGAGCTAAACCTTATAATTAATAAAGCTGACTGTCTGAAATTTAACCAAAAGTAGTTGAGTTTGATGACAATAAATTCTAAAAAAAATTAACTAGTCTAGTATGTTTGTGTAACTTCTATAAGCACTGCAAAAAATTTTCATAATCAGTTTAGAACTCTGAAATTTTGTTAAAGATGATCAAGTTTTGCTACTAAAACTTCTATAAAATTTTAATTAGTACTCTATGTCTATTTTCTACTCATATTAATCCACGCGAACCAAACCCTCTTATGAGGAATCACTATATATAAAGCTAACAGTGCTAGCTTCAATTAACAAACAAGTAAAACAGCTTTGAATTTGCTGATAAATATTTCGTAATTTATACAAATACAATGTATTCCGAATTCGTATTGCTGATATTAAATGATTATATTATATTAGAATGAATATCTTAAAGTAGACACAGTCTATACTAATAGTAATCTCCTTTCTCATTTTGCATAAATTTTGTTTTTGTATTACCAATTTAGTTTTGATATTAGACTTAGAGCATTTTTTCCGAATGAATTAATTGGTAATAGTTCTTTTGTTAATTTTTGAAGATAGAAATTTTCCAAAACATTTCTTTTATTAACATTTCTTTTGAATAATAATTAGAAATGCTGGTAAGAGGGCATAATTGATTGAAAATTAGTTTTTCATTACTTATACTTTTTTTTTTTAAATGTATCTTAAATTTGATATTGGATAAATTCTTTTCAATTTAAGTTTAATAGATTTTGAAAACAAAAATCAAATTTACAAATTTAAAATGGTATATGTAGTTAATTAATCAAAATATTCAGTTTTTTCATGTAGAAAATAGTTTCAATTAAAAGGAGACAGTTTAAAACTTAAAATGGATTTATTTAATTGATTGACAAATTCAGTTTGGAAGATTTGTAGAATATAATTTTTTCCAATTAAAGAATTTAATTCATTTAGGTATATTCTACTATGTTTTTAGAGAATTGGAACGGTTTTAAGTATTTGAACTCACTGTTCAAGTTATAAATGATAGTAAAGATTTTGAAGGTTCTCATTTTTATAGAATATGTCGAGCGCTCAGATCAAACTATACTCAGATCAAAGTTTAAACCGAACTCTGACGCTCTGAGTTGAAAAAGAAACGCTCTAAGCTGGAATTGTCAATTATCATATGGTATTTTATCCGAAATAATTTTTTTTTCGTAAATTTACAAATAAATTTTTTTTTTTTTTTAAAATAAACATTTACATACATTTATCTGACTGATAGCCAAGTGGTTAAAGTGGCGACTTTTCAATCGAAAAGTCTCGGATTCAAAACCTGGTCAGATATTATCTAAAATAAAAATATAATTTATAATTGATTTGTATAATAGTTTATATCATAAAATAAATTTAACAGCCGCACCTGAAATGGGAAGGCAGGTTCACTCACTTATCATATTGAATATGGTAAGGGACTGTACATAAAAAAATAAATAAATTTATATATATTTGACTTTAATTTTTTGGACTACTCTTTGAGAGTTGATAAAAATCTATCGAGTTCAAAGTTTGCATTCTCAGCACACTCCAAATTGAAAAATAAAAAAATATATCGGATAATCTGGATAATCTGAGAACAAAAAGAATGACAATTATTTTTTTGACACATCTGACTGACTGTGCTCTGTAAAAGGCGCCCTATATATGTAGCACAATTAGCATATTTTTGATTTTTTATCAAACGAATAATTAAGTCAGAATATCAAATTTTATATTAAGTGTTGACACTGACATTTCTATCATTAATTGTTTTGTTGGTAATGACATGTCTTGTTGCTGAAGTTTGGGCATAGAAAAATTAATTCATATATTATAATGCAATCAGAAATTTATTTTTTAATATCAAAAAAACTTATCTAGGTAAAAAACGAGGAAGAGTGTAGTAGAGTAGACTGTGTCAACTCTGGGATACCCGTATGACCGTAACATATACATTATATCATCCGTTTAATTACTTTTATTTATTTTATTACGGCTTTATTAAGTGTAGTGGAATACTCATATAAAATAAAAAGTTGTATGGCAGCTACTCGAACCCTCTGTCGTAGACCAACCAAATTTTGCAGAAACTTTGGCCATTACACTACACAATTTTTGGCAAAAATTCAGACACCCAGCTTCATTAGGTGGAGAGTAATGCTCATATAAAATAAGGAGTTGTATGGCAGCTACTCGAACCCTCTGCAGCAGACCAACCAAATTTTGCAGAAACTTTGGCCATTACACTAAACAATTGTTGGCAAAAATTCAGACACCCAGCTTCATTAGGTGGAGAGTAATGCTCATATAAAATAAGAAGTTGTATGGCAGCTACTCGAACCCACTCCACTAGACCAACCAAATTTTGCAGAAACTTTGGCCATAAAACTAAACTACTTTTGGCAAAATTTCAGACGCGCAGCTGTAATAGGTACAGAGTAATGCTCATATAAAAAAAGAAGTTGTATGGCAGCTACCCGAACCCATGGACCAAAATGGCTGGATTTAAATTGCGATGACGGCTATTGCAAAAAAACGAATTTGCGAAAATTTCAAGATCCTAGCTCCTTTAGTTTTTGAGTTATCGTGCAGACGGACAGACGGACGGACAGACGGACGGACGGACGGACAGACGGACGGACATACATAGCTAAATCGATTTATTTTTCGATTCTGATCCGATCCATACACTTGAGTCTATATCTACCCCCCCTCCTTCTCTGCGTCACAAACGTAATGGCAAATTTATTATACCCTTTGACTATATAGTCATACGGGTATAAAAACTTATTAATATGGAAGTTTGACATAATTTATTATATAATGGATAAGATTGCCAACTTTACTTTATGTAAAGGATAACTTTAAATAACCAAATTAATACTATGTAGAACTTTATATATCTGTTTAACTTATCCTTTAGATTAATAAACATTAGAGATTCTAGTTTTAATTGAATCTGAAGGGACTAATTTAATTCAACTTTTTAAATTGAAAAATATTTTAAATTTTTATAGGTTATCATAATAATAATTCTTTTATATTTTACTTTTTTTAAAAATTTATTTCAAAAAGTTTTTAATTTATTAAAGATTATTCTCTATACTTAAAGTTCTAAAATTTATTATAATTTAAATTTAAAAAATTACTTTAATGTAATAATAAATAAATAAATGTTTATTTTATATTAATTAATTATATGAAATAGGGATTATAATTAAATTATAATCCCTAAGCATAAATAAATGTTATAAATAATATATAAAATTTAGAACATAACTATATATGCATATATATACATATAAAAATGGATTATATTATAAAATAATTAATAATTAAAACAATATTCTGTTGATACTTTTAAATATTTAAAATTTCAACCTGTAGATGATAATGTATAACAGTTGATTAAAATGGATGTTTAATTCCGGAAGGAATAAGTTAATAAAATATTATAATTTAATTTTGAATTATTTATAGAATAGTTTGACTGCAGGAATTTTGTATTTTAATTGATTCCATAATATTATTCTAATATTTTCTACAATATTTTGGTGCTGGTTTAGAATTTCTTAGAACATGGTATTAAGAGTAAAAAAAAATAAAATTCCTATTATAAAATTTATTCCAGATTATTTAATATGATTTAATAATTAAAAATTTTTTATTTTAAGGATTTTTAAGGATTTCCAGGAACTTATCTCGTTTAGTCTCACAAAAATAGTTAAATCTATTTATTCGAAGAGAAGGACATAAGGTTATCAAGTTAAAACTAAAATGTTAACAAGTGATGAAAAAAACCTAGGGTTTTTAAAAAAGCACATTTTCAAAATTATATATTGTTTCATACTGAGTATTTTAAGATAATATTAATATTTCCTAATTTCATCAATTCATTATTAATTTATTAAAGGTGTGAAATCAATACTTAGAATATAATCCCAATGCACTCAGGAAAGGAAAGTTTGCAAATGCAAAAGGAAAGTTTAATTTTGTGGGTCCTGTTAGCCTTTCAATGGAGAATGGAGTTCCCAAAATTACTACTAAGTCACCACCAAAGTCTCCACCTCCCTGCCCCTCACTACAATTTTTTTAGATTCTAGGAATTAAATTATGAATTATCTAAGCAAAAATGGTTAATAGTAACAGACAGCGGTTCTTAAAACTGCTTTTAAATTTAAGAAAAACCTTTAAAATATGTTGAAATATAATGTTGCAGTTTTAAAATTTGTACATTATTAAAAAAATTTTTGGTAAATGTAAATTTTTAGGGTAAATTTACAGGTACTTAAAAATTACAAAATTAAAATTTTTCACTCCTTGCAGCTCCTTAACAGAGAGCGTGACAAAAAAATTTTGTTAACCGACTCCAACTAATTTCTGTCGATCTAACTTCCCCCAAAATAAGCTTGGATCGATTACAGGATATGCGAGGCCAAAAAATTTGCAAAAATTGAAATTTTTTATAATGGTTAATTTTAGTTACGTATGTCAAGTCAACCCTATACATTTTGCTTTCAAAAATTTATAAAGCTTCTTAAAACAGCTGTCTTTCATTGTTTTCAGATTAAAATATATCTAGCAGAACTCTGGTTATAACAATTTTAATATAGGGCTTTTTCCGGGGGCTGTAGCTCCGTAACGGGTCGGGCTACAGACAAATATTCTTCCATTAACTTCCTAACTTGTATGAAAAAGCAGAAAGAACGGGCATTTTGAATTTTTCAATAACCAAAAATATGAAAAATCAATACTTATACAATTATAAGTTGATGCAGATTTTGTTTGAAGATTGTGCTATATTGAAAATAATTATTTATAAATAGTATTATTTAAGTTGGTTTAACTCCACAAACTTCTTAAAATATGTGAATTAATTTAATTTTGATGTGTGTTATGTTTTATAGATTAATATAAGTAGATATGGAAACATTTAAAATAATTAATCACTAATTTTCAGGTAAAATAATTAATTAGATAAATTAATCAATCTATATTGATTGGTGCTAAAATTTATTTTATTTATTTAGTTGAAAATTAAATTAATCAAATATTTATAATTCGCAGCATTTAATAAGTGTCATACTAAGATTAAATAAAATTAATTTAAAGGGATTTAATATAATATTAAATAAAACTGGATAAAATAAGAAGTTTTATTTGAAAGTTTACTTTAATTTACCTTGTTTCATGGTATAAAATTAGGTGCTTAAAAGCTAAGTTATAAAATTTTAAATTTTTAGTTTTGAAAATATTTATATGTGTATATAAATTCAATTGTATTTTATTTAGAATTATTGCAGGGAAATGCATTACAACGTCTTAGATATGCGAATAGATTAATTTTCCTTAAATTTTCATTTAAATGGATATGTCAATAAACAGAACTGCCGAATATAGGGCATGAATAATCCAAGATCAGTTCATCACCAAAAAAAGCACCCGCTCAGATGCAATGTTTGATATGTGCAATTATAACCATTTCAAACCAGCTAGCCCTAGTAAGCCGATTCTCTACTACATGGTGGCGCAAAACGACCGTTATGGTTTGAATGTTTAATAACTTTTTTATTAAATGGCTAATTATTATTATTTTGTTATACAGTTTTATAAAATTAAAGGGGAATATTTTTGGATTCGCAAGTGGTGACTATTTTCGGCTTCGGCTCTTTCCAGTACATTTTCCATAACTTTTCGTAATTTTTGATCGCTGTTCCGTTGTGCACGGTTCTATTTCCAATTCCCCAAGTTTTCCTTACAAAATTCTGAAATAAAAATAAAAAATATAAATAAATTTAAAAAGTTATTTAACATTTAAACCATATCGGTCGTTTTGCGCCATCCTGTATTAACAAAGTCCCGATGAAATCCTTATCACATTGATTGGCTTGAAAATAAAAGAAACCCGTAACACAAAGTTGACTTTTTTGTCTATTTGAAATTTCCTGGAGTATATTTTGTAAAGTAATTTAAAGTCATTCATAAAGGAAATTAAAATGTAATTTTTTTAAGCTAATATATATTTTTGTAAGAATATATATAATATTACATGCTGTGAATGTAATTGACGTTAATAAATTATTAAATTATTATTTTTAATTTTATTTTATTTTAATTTTGGTAATATTAAGTCCATAATTTTGTTTAAATTCTTCTTTTTTTTGCAGAGTAAAAAAACCAAGTTTTTATAATCATTTTATCACCATGACCATTATAACAAATTTTCATTCCAGAGATTTTTTTTTGAACTTTTTTATTTTCTGTAAACTCATTTTTAAATTTCCATTAATTTTTAAGGCAAACAAATTCAATTATCTTTAATTTACTTTTTGTTTTTGAGTTTTTTTATAAATTTTCTCTATAGATTTTCCACGGTAGGTACTAAGTATACTAACGTTTTAACTATAATTTTATCATATAAAATCTTTTGGACTAAAGGAAATCAGTTAATCACTGATTATGATTTTTAAAAAGTTTTAATTTTTATATTAAAAGTTTCTCATCGTTCCGTTCCGTGCCATCTTTCCGTGTGTCTGTGAAACGCTTAAAAATAAACACCTAAAATACTGAAGGATCAAAAACATTATTTTAGAAAATGACATTGGTATTATGTGGTTCACCATTACTGTAACTATATTTAGGGCTTTTAAATATCTACGTTTAATAATTTTTATTCCAAGTCATTCTGCGAGGGAGCATAAGGCTTCCATTTGTCAACTGCATCACATACGATTCCCTACTGCATATTTTCTACCATGTGACGTTGCTTTGGTTAACCCTTTGTACTGAGGGTTTTCAGGTATTATTTGGATTTCCGTATCTTCTATTTCCTTAAGGATTCCATTTTTTGACATTTGACTATGCGCGTCAGAGATCATTAAACTACAAGTTAGTTGAATTGTTGTACGGATACCACTGGCAGCGTTTTCAGCATGATGCGTTGATTAGTGGTGCTATTGATTTTCATCGCCTTAATTTTACTGATTTTTACTTTGAGGCATGCGTCAAGGGCCGGCATTTCTAAATGTTTTGCTTTAAACTGTATATTGCATCAATCAAGTGTTCTGTACCGTCTCGATAAGTGAAATGAAAGGAATGTTCTAACTGTTTATTCATTATAATATCAGATAATTTGATTGCAAGCTATACGATATTCCCAATTTTGACCGCACAACTTCCTCCTTAAGAAATTTTTTTAAGAATACAACAGCACTGCATAAATGACGTTGACGAAATTTCATTTAACGAATCCACTTTATATAAAAAAATTTATAAATAGATTCGTTTTTCCAAGAGTTTTACAAGGAAACGAAATTAAAACAAAACGACAAAAAAATTAAATGGCCAAAAAAAAAAAAAACAACAAAAAATTTAATGCTGCCAATTTTAAACAATCATTTTATACTTATTCGAAATCATTTCAACATTCTTTTTATTTTATATATACATAAATGTAGGTATATATTTTTATTTTATTTTTATTTTTAAAACTGTTTTAAATTGACGCCAAATAAATTACAACGAAACGCTTTTAAGGGTTTTTTTTGACCCCCATCATAAATTATTCCTACGCGTTCCGCTAGTCGTTTCTTTTTTTTATGTTTTTTTTCCTTTTTGTTTTTCTGCCTTTTTCTAAATTTTGTTTTTTTTTTGTCTTTCTCTTTCATGACACAACATAATCCTACTATTTGATATTTGTTGTTGTGTTTATTTTTTATATTTAATTTCTTCGTGTGTTAAAATTTTTTTTATTTTTTTACCAATTTATTTCTCATGATTTTTGCCTCCATTTTCTAATTTCAGGGGATTTTTTTTTAACATTTAAATTTTTATTCCAGTAGGAATTTAGTTGTTTTTTATTTCCTTACTTTTTGCATTAATTTCCTAAAATTACGATTTTGATTTTTATTTATTTTAAATTTGAAAAAAAAACCTTATGGTAACTTTTTCTTTTTATTTGGATTTTTTTAAAAATGATAAAAAAACTCAACTAAAAAAGTTATTTTGAGTTTATTTTAGTAATTTTAATGGAGCTATAATATTATTTCTCAAAATTTTATATCGATTTTAAAATATTCTCAGCTTCAGCTTTCATTAGTTGTCAAAATTAATAATACATGAGCCAATTACTGTCAAATTTAAAATACAGTTTATTACACATCACTTGCTAAGAAGCCCATTTGAGCTGATATATAAGACTAGTTATGACTCAATTCCTTTTATTAAAGGTGTATATACATATATAATGTAAAAAAAGGTTTCCTGCAGATTGATTTGAGTATAAAAATTTTGATTAATTCCAATAGAATATTTTCCTTCAAACTTATATGTTTTACGGAACTCTAAAAAAATCTGAGCAAGGTTCTGGTATTAGCTGCATTCTACCAAATGTATTATTAGAAAAAATTTGTGAATTATCTTCATATTTCTATATTTTGTAATTTTCTGATTTTTTTTTAAATAATTCGATTGATTTCATTGAATATCGATACCTAACAACAATAAAATTGAACTCACGTTTCACTTTATCAAAAATAAAATTTAAGTTTAATTTTTGTTTCAATTAGGTCAGTTTCAAGTATTCTGTCCTATAATCTCTTTCAATTTTTGAAAACAGTTAAGGTCCAGGAGCATGGTGTTTAATTTGTTCCAATAAAATTGAAAATTAATAAGATACGAGGAAGAGATAAGAGTAGAATATGTAAAATCTGGGATATCCGCACATAGAACGTAACACAAAACAACTTTATATCAATCGTTAACTACTTTTGACAAAATTTCAAATACACAACTTATTATACTCTAAGGTAAAGCTTTTCGAATATCCCGCACTAGACAAACTGTATTTTGTGAAGATTTTGGCCATTAAACTTAACTTCCTTTATTTGGCAATTAAATTAACTTCCAATGATTCAGAAATTCAGCTTCAGTAGGTATTATTTTATTCTCCATCTCAAAATCTTAGGTAGGTATTTAATCGACTCACTTTGAGATTCGGATTGCCATGAGTCCATAATAATCTCTCCTTTTTAGGAGAAAAAATCATTCAATATTCAATATGGCAAATGAAGTGTAACCTATTTACCATGTTCACGGGAATATTAAACAAATGAATAGAAATGCAATTCACAAAAAATTTTCAAAAACTAGAATTAAATCTAGATATATTTTACTAGTTCCCTGATTCATCTTCCCAAAAAAAATTGAATTGTATATTGTTTTATATAAAATAGCTACCCTTACAAATGATATGACAGCCGCTTCAAATGCAAGAACAAGATCTTTCCATTTAAAAAATATTTGATTATTGTAAAAAAAATATTTAATTTGACATTTTTTAAAAAATTTCTGTCTTAAGTCTTTTCCTAAATATTTTTATACATTTTAAAACACTCTCATCATCCACACAAAGTACTCCTGTAGTATAGATTAGGTTTGTTCATCATTCCATATTCAATTTCAAAAACTATACGACTAAAATTGAAACTTTAAAACCGTAAATATCAATTATTCCCCTTTTTGGAATTTTTTGGCAATGTTTTTGTAGTGTACTGAATGGGATGGTATCAAAATTCCAAAATATAAAATTTCTAAGTTACAAAATTTCAAGCATTGAAAAAAAGACTTCGGGTACCTTCCCTACGAACGACAAAATGGTTTAGTTGCTTACATATTTTGAATAACAAAAGGGTTTTAGAGTGAGATACAACAAAAGGGATTAAAGTTTTAAAATATTTTTGAACCGGCGGTTTCAAGCCGCATCCTCAAAAATGCTATAAGTGCAAAATAGAGCTATTTGTCTTATAAATGATCCCAGTTTTACCTCTACGTTCACTGCATTTACCCATTGTCGTACTGTTGGGTCACTGACCTAGTTTTTTAGATATCTTGGAGGGACTAAAACCTGCTCTAAAGAAATTAATCAACTTATGCCTCCACTCAAGATTTTTCAACGGGAAACAAGGAGGGAAACAGATGCTCATCCCTACACAGTTGAGTTAACCATATGGCGTAACACGGCTTATGGAAATTCGTTTGTCATGCGCTCATCACGTCTATGGAACCATATTCCACTAAATGTGTTCCCCAAAGTTGATAATGTATATATGTGTACGATTTAGTTAAATTTAAGAAGAACATTAACATCTTTCTTCTAAATATCCCATCCAATTTTCCCCATCCCCCATAACCCAAAAATTCCAAATAAAATTAAAATTTAAACTTTTCGACTTTTTTTTGGAAATATATTTTGAAATTTTTAATTTTTGAAATTTCATACTCAACCTGAGTCGAAGGACGCTGATTTTTACTATTTTTAATTTTTAATTGTTTTACTTTTTTTTTGTTGTAATGGTAATTAAAATTCTAAAAGGTCTTGGGGTCGACAAGATGGACATAAAAAAAATTTGTTTGGAATTTCCATTTGAAAAATATATATGTAATACGTGTGTTAGTGTGTACATATTTTATACAATTGAAAATTGATTTTGTGGTATTTAAATTAAAGAATTGAAAGGAAGAAATTCCAAAATTGAACAAGAAAATACCGGAATAAAACAGTTTGATTGAAATTTATTATGTTTTATGTAAATTTGTCCAAAAAAAAAATTAGAAATAGACACATTAAAATTTATTATCAAACCAATATATATATGTACATATACATTTAAATGTATGGATATGTTCAGATCTTTCTCTCAATTGAAAATTTCTAATTCAAATTTTTTATTCTTGTGTTGTTTTTTTTTTTTTTGTAAATGAATTGAAATCAATTTTGAAATATGCAATTGATTTTAATTAACGTACTATAGCACTACTCTAGGAACATTTGAATGTGTTGGAAGAACTTTGATTTTCCAAAAAAAAAAAAAAAAACAAAAGTATTTTAACTTTTAAGAATTTTTTGTACTTATTTTGAATTCAAAATGAAATTATTCATGATTTTTTAGAAGCATTTTTTAATGATTTTGTTTTTTTTTTGTTTTAGCAATTTTTGTGAATTGTAAATGAATACGTCGTTTTTTTTTTATTTTTGCTATTTTTAATGGAAAAATTTTTTCTTATTTTTTTAAAAAATTTGTTTAGTTTTTCCATGCCTAAAACAGAAGAATAAATTTGAGAAGAATTCAAATAAAGAACGAGGAAGAGTGTAGTAGAGTAGACTGTGTCAGCTCTTGGATACCCATATCACCGTAATATAAACATTATATAATCCGATTAATTACTTTTGGCAAAATTTTAAATACAATAAGTTGGCTTTCAGTTATGTACAAAAGAAAATATAAGTTGAAAGGCAGCTCTTTGAAACTCTTTCAATGCACGGAACAAATTTTATTCAAGAATTTGCCATTAAAGTTAACTACTGTTGACAAAATTTCAGACATCCAGCTTTATTAGGTATAGAGTAATGCTCATATAAAAGAAGAAGTTGTATGACAGCTACTCGAACTCATGGAACAAACTCTTTGGATTTCAATGGCTATTACATAAAATGGAATTACTGAAAATTTCAGAATTCTGGATCCTTTATATTTTGAAATATCGTGTGGACGGACGGACTGACAGGCGGACGTTCGCACATACATAGCTAGATCGATTCAATTTTCGATTTTGATTTGATCCACACCTTTGATTCTATATCTACCTCCGCTTCTTCCCTGCGTCGCAAACGTAATTGCAAATTTTTTATACCCTTTGACCTATGGTCATACGGGTATAATAACCATTTAAGGAACAAAATAATTTTTTTTTTAATGGAAATAAATTTCTATTATTCGTATATTTAAGTATAAATCAAATGACTTACTAATAGCTCTAGTAATTCCATTTTCTAAATCTAATTTACGTTAATGACAACGGAGTATTTTTTTTTTCAAGCAAAATAATTGAAACAAAGATTGAAATTGAAATTCTAAAATAATTAGGGTTACCAAATGAGCAATTTAAAAGAAATCTAAAAATATTTTGAAAATATAATAAGTTGAATTAATTCGAAATCGAAAGATGAAGGTCTGTTCTAGCTTTTAATGAAATGCATAGGGAAATTTACATTTTTTTCATTGACAAACTGAAATGGTAAGAAATGAAACATAAGTCATCGGAACAATTTTTCTCATAAAACTTCTTGTGCTTGTCATACCTTGATATTAAAAATGATATTTTTTCAAATACTGTTACACATGAATTAATTATTGACTTTCTAATAAAAACATTAGAGTATTATTTTATAAAACTTTTAAAGACATTTCAATTTTTTACTATAATATTTTAATGAAGTCATAATTTCTCTTTTAAAATTAGACTAAATGAAACGCACATACACTCATATCTAAGGTGACGTTTATGTTGGAGCTGCGATAAGTGATAAAATCGCCGATAAGAGCATAGCATAGAAAATTTATATTGTTTATCGTTGGTCAAAGCGATGCTCCATTATAAACACCTCTATTTAAATTATGTGTATTGATGTTTACGTTATGCTCATATCGACTCTGTTATCATTAACGCAGCTCCAACATAAACGCACCCTAATTCAGTTGCAATTCAATAAGCCATGATTTATTATATTAACGGTAACACTTGTTAAATAATTTGACAACATCAATTTTTGCCAAAGCTTGTAGATATATATGTATGTATTTAACTATAAATTGTATTGCATGATATCTTGACTTTTAGGGGGTAAATTATGTACTTGTCTTTCAATCAAGAATGTACAAATGTATTTGTTGTATTTGTTTTGTATCATTTATACATTAACCATAGCTGGCAATCCTAATTAATGGTTTAAAATAGATAAATTTTTCCATTTTAAATAGATATAATAACAATTCATTTAAAAGAGACTTTATTTCTTATTTTGAAAATAGTATGGCTGTTTTATATTTCAAATAATCAAAAATTTTAGTTTATTTTTGAAAAACAATATAAAAAAATCTATTAGTGTGACAAAATGCTTCGTCTCTTTTTTTTGTCAACATTTAATGTCCTTTTTTTTATCATATCTTTACACTGTTAAAGTCTAATAATCCAAACAACAAAAAAGAAAATTTTTGTACAGGGTGACCTGTTTAACTATAGGCACATAAAGTTGATACAATATTTTTCATTAGAATACTTTTATCCAGCATTCAGCAATGCATTTTGGTAATTAAGTAATAAATGTAGATAAATCCACTTCCTAATCTAATGAAGGTCTATCTACGTTGATTAGTGTTTTCTAAGGAGGATTTACTATACTGCTATATGATAATCTCTTGCTGAACGAAAAACATTTTTTCTCCTCTTAATTATTAAAACCTTTGACTTTTAGTGTTTTATTAGATACAGTTGATACCTCGTAAGATCAAATTTGGTAGAAACTTTCCACCTTATATGTCTATTAAGATTTATCTTTATCTTGATCACTAATTTTGATTTTAAGTCCATTTCGTAGGTGGTTTTTTCAAATCAATTTATAATAACGGCAAAATTATTAGAATATGCGGTCAAATTTCATTATGTTAACTTAATAGAACTACTCTCCTGAGGTAGGTTATCTGATATTAAATTTGAGTTGCTATAGAAGTAGGTTAAAGCTATTATAACTATGGAACTATAGAAAAGGTTAAAGCTATTATAACTGAAAGATATCTACTAAAATCCCATCATATCAATTATCCATTTCCTTCAGATTATCATGTAGAAGTTAGGCCTAATCATGAGGTTAAAGTTATTATAATATAACTGAAAGGTATCTCCTAAAATCACTTCAATTATCCATTTCCCTTAAAAGATCATTCAGATGTTAGGTCTAGTTATCGTTAACCCACCTCTTTACTAAGACGTTTTTTTGAAATTTTCAATCTCTCAAACTATTTCCTATAATCATACATTTAAGACACCCTGTACGAAAAAAAAAATTTCTTATTTTTCTGAATTGGTTTAGAGTTAAGTTATGATTCCTTTTATAGAAGAATTTTCTTCCCTTTTAACAAAACAAAGAAATTCTTTAATTTTTTTTCCATCATATAATTGGATGTTTCTTTCAAACATTCCAACAGTTATTTCCTGAAAAATTTTAAATAAAAAAAAAAAAAAAAATTGAAAAATAAAAGATTTGGATTTTTTTTTTTCGAAAATGTTTTTTTATATTAAAAAATAAAAAGAAATTTGTTTTTCTTTATATAATATAAAATGACAAATACCACAAGAACAAATATTTGATACAAACATTCGCCAAAGGCATATAATATATAATATAATAATAAAAATATAATAATAATATAAATGTATTGTTTGAAATATATAACACACATACTTTAGAAAAAAAAAATTAAAAATTACAATTACATAAAATGTTACATATGCGGTATGCAAAAGAATAACATTTTTCAACTTTTCTTTTAAAAAATTTCATTACTTTTGATCTAACATAAAATTTTGTTTGTCAAAGAATTTTTATTTTTCTACTACTTTTTATTGTATTCAAAGACTTTTAAATGATGAATTATACTCCATCTTATCAAATGATTTTTATTTTCAAAAATAATGGCAACTCTGTTTATATTTAAAAATTTTAAAAACAAGTGAATTGAATTTAAAGTGTAATTTACTAATTTACTTTTTCAATTAAATATTTTGACTATTTTTTTTTTTGTTTTATATTGGCAACACTGTTTTTTTTTTTATTTTGACTTGCATTTAAATGTTAACTGTAATTTAAATTTTTTTTTTTAAATTAAAAAATTCATATTGATTTTATTTTGATAATAATTAAGTAAAATTATTAAATTAAAATTCCAAAATTTAATTTGTTGTTTTAAACCAAAATTTAATTATTTTAAATTTTAAATAATTTTAAAATTTTCTTTTAAATGTTATCTTATTTTGTTTTTGTTTTTTTTTTTTTGTTTTTCGTTATTTTTAATATTGTGGTAACAATATTTTATACCGTTATTTTTATGGAAATTTTTTTTTTCAATATTAAATGTAACCACCAGGGTGACATTTGTTTTTTTTTTTTTTGTAAAATTACAGTTGAGAAATTGACAAGTAGAAAAAAAATAATAATATTATCATTCTTTCTCTTTTTTTTTTTAAATTTTTCTATTCTCTTCAGTTAATTCCTCTCACATGTAATTTTATATTTTTTAAAAAAATACTGTGTGTCCCTACCACATACAATCTAAGTTATTTTTTCAATAAACTCCTAATAAACAAAAATTATTAGTTTTATCGATTTTTTTTTTAACACATTTATATATATACATATATATATATATTAATAGATGATTTTTCATTTCTTTTTCTTAATGTATATATATACATATATATATATCTATCTCTCTCATATTGTTTGCAATTATTATTCATATATATATATATATAAACTTAATAATTAAAATCCTTATATAATTATAAACGAAATTATTAAAATTACAAGTCTTTCTTTGAATTCTTTATCTCTATATATACACATACATACACATATGCATGTAAGTATGTATATATATGTATGTACAATTAAAATACCTAGCTTAGTAATTAAGATGAAAATTAAAATTTATAAAATTTGTTAAATTGGCACCTAGAGAATTATTTTGATTTTTTGTTTTTTTTTTTTTTTTTAAATGAAAGTGAGTTTTAAACGCAAAATAAAAAATAAAAAAATTAAAAGAATTTTTTCCTAAACTAAAAATAAAATTTTTTGAAATTAAAACCTATTGCGTTTGCCAATCATAACCATAACTAGGATTTTTATTTGCTAATTGTTTGAAAAAAGACTTGAATGAATAATCATAATCTGGAGATTGTGGTTTTTGTTGTGATTGTTCATTTTGTTGTTGTTGTTGCTGCTGTTGTTGTTGTTGTTGTTGTTGAGCAGATTTTGGTGGTTGTCTTTGACTTTGACGATAAATATAGTGATGTGTTGTTGTAGTTGTTGTTGTTTTTGATGATGAACCAGGTTGTAATAATTGTTGTTGATTTTGTTGTTGTTGTTGTTGTGGTTCATATGATGATTTACCACTTGAATATGAACCTTCTTTAACATAAAATGATGGTGATTCATCAATTGTATTTTGTAAATTTGCTGGTACAGAACATAATCCTTGATATTGATATGATGGTTTCATACCATAGCTTGTACATGCTGGACGTCCAACTTCATATGGATTTGATCCAATAACATTACCACTGTAAAAAAAAAATAGAAAAAATTAATTAATTAAAGTTTTTATTTCGGAATTTTTTCAAAAATAAAATGTCACAGACATTAAACATTTTTTAATATTAGAGGTTAATATAAAACAATTAGTAACTACAATTTGTCGTTTGCCTTTTTTTTTAATTTGCCAATATTTTATTAATAAAAATTAAATAGTTTATTTACAACAAACGGTAATTAATTATGATAAAAGATATTATGTTAAAATTCCAAACAATTTATAAAATGAAAAACAAATTTAAGCAAAATAAAACATAAAAAAATAACACAAATATAACATCAAACATAACAAAAACAAAATACTTAAATTAACAATCAAATTAAATAATTAAAATTTAAATGTATATAACAAATTCCCAAATACATTTAAATATAAAATTTTGAAAAAAAACAATATGAAAAAGTCAAAAACTTTAAAGCTAATCTACTACATTAACTCAAATTAGACATTACTACATAATTATGTATATCTTGAAATGTTATTAAAAAACCCAATTCCTTTCCCAATCTTAAAACTATTTATAAAATTTTTGTAAAATTTACAAATTTAAAAATAAAAAACAATAATAATTTTATAAAAAACATATTCTGTAACCAATCTACTACAAAATAACTCTACAAACAAATCTACTACAAAAACCTTCAATCTATACTACAAATTTTACTACAATTAAAAATAAAACCAAATATCCTGAAAACATTTAAATAATATTATTTAAAAAAAAATATAGTCCTGAAATTTAAAACCAGCAATTATTATATAATTCTAGTATATTATTAGAACTCTAATGAAAATGTAAAGTAGTAGTAGAAGTAGAAGTAGTAGTAAAAACACTAGTATCATAATCAGCAGTTGATGCTGTGAAATTTTTCTTCCAGCTAGAATGAGAAAGAAGAACAAAAAAAAAAAAAGTCCAGCATTAGGTCTTTTTCAAAGGACGAATTTAAAATTCTTTAAAATAAATTTTACCCAACTATTGAAGAGAAGCATAGAAGTGTGGTAGAAATATATATATAGAGAGAAAAGAATAAATAATGCTGGTTTTTTTATTGTTTTTTTTTTTTTTGCATGTGCATGTGCATGTGCAATATGACAAATGTATAAGGTGTGACATATTAAATTAAAAATAATGCATATTTCGATTCTTTACACCAAAGAGTTTTTAAAATATTATTTAATAATATATTCTTTAAAATAGCCATAGTGTAAGCAAATTTAATAATTATTTATATAACCTCTAAATATTTTTTGTATATTAATAATAAAAAAAAAAAATGAAACTTACCCAGGTCCATAATTACAAACATATAATTTGTTGTATTTTCTTGAATCTTTATAGTATGTAAATCCACAGCCAACTAGATTTGTTTCACCCCAAACCAACTAAAAATACAAAAATAGAAAAAAATTAATTTAATTATATTTAAAAAGTTAAGTTATAATATTAATATTTAGAAATCAATTAAAATTCCCTAAATTATTATCACTGTGATTTTAATATTTTACACACCTGTGAATAATGTCCAGTTTTAGGTGACCATGCAGCACCAAATGAATATTTTTGTACTTCATTAAACCAACTTTTTATTCTTGATGGAAAATCACCTTCATTTTCACCTAATGGTGCTGTACTCCATAATATTGCAACATTTTGACCCATTGTGAATCGATCTAAAACAACAAATTAATAAAATAACGGTTATTGCTTATTTTGTATATTTTCAAATATTTTAGCATTTTTTTTTTCAATTTTCAAATTATTTAAAAAAAAAAAAAACAACTATTATAATAAAATAAAATATATATTTTACCTATTGTTCGATGTGGATCATGTTTAAATTGACAATTATCTGCCCATTCTTGTGCACGTATAGCTAATTCTTCATCCCATACCATTTCACGCATATTTTCAGCACTGGGCTGTCCTGTTACACGTCCCATTGCAACACTTGCTCTCAATTTATTATGTTCTTGTAAAATAATTGATTTTTCTTGTTCAGAAACACCATTTTCTATAAAAAAAAAAAAAAATATAATATAAAATTAATAATATGTATTTTATTTAAAATATAATATGAATATTATAATATATATAAATAACGGTGAAAATATATATTTAATGATATTAATGTGTCATTGTAAATTGTAATTTATATTATAAATTATTAATCAATATTAATTTGACAGTCATTTAATCATTTATAGTTTACAAAAAAAATAAAGCAGAAACTTCAAATAATTTGAACCGCTTTGGAAACTTTTTTTGTATTTTTTTTTATTATGAAACAAAAGAATAATTTAAAAATTTTAAACAAAAGAACAAAATTACAATAAAAATTAAAAAAAAAAAAAAAAAAAAAAAAAAACTTTATCGGTCAATAGTTTAAATTAAAACTTATAATAATAATCATTCGTTTTATTTTTTTTTATTTAATTTTAAATCTATCATATTTTTATGATATTATAAAATATATTTAATATATTCAAAATATAGTTTTAAACCAAAGCTGAACTGAAAAACTGGACAACAAAAGCCTTGAAAATTTATTCTACAATAATAAATTATAAAATTAAATTTTAATATATGAAAAAAAAAATCGTATATTTAAAATATACATTTATAAATAATATTAATATTATTAATAATAATAATAATTTTAAATTTTATTAGTGGCATTAAACTTATAGAAGTTTTAATAATATAATAATACTAATAATCTTTTTTTGGATTATTTATCTCTGACCAAACAGCAACATTTTTTTTTTTTTTTTCTTTTTCTTTTTTTAATAAATTAATGGGATTATAAAAAGATTATTGGATGTTTAACTTTTTTTTTTTAATTTTTGTTAAATAAAAAATCGCTTAAAAAAACAGTTTAAACAATAAGATATATTTTTTTTTAATTTTTTTTAATTTTTGAATTTTTTAAATGACAAAAGATGAAATTTAAATTTCTAAAGATTTTTTTTAATTTAATAATTTTATTATTATTATTATTATTATTTAAGATAATTTACAGGTTAATGTTTTATGTTTAAATGTACGTGCGCGCGTGCAGTATCTGAGATGGAACGCGACGCGATAATCTAAATACATTCTAATCTATTAATTATAAAGTTTTCTAAAACATGTTTATATTACGTTTTTTTTTTTTTTGCATTAAAATGTTCAAAGGTGATTTATTTAATAATTTGAAATAAAGCGTACCATGGCTTTCTTTTTTTTTAAAAGAAATGCTTTGATAAATGGCCTGGCCTAATAAAATAATATAGGTTGTTAATGGATGACACAATTTAATTTGGTGGTCGGTTAAATATAACTAATTTATTTTAGGAAATTTAAAAAAAAAACCGGTAGATATATATCAAATAAAAATCTATATATATATTATATTATATATAATGGTTGAATTTAAAAAATACTTAAAAATAATAATAATAATAAAAAATTATATTGATTAAAAAAATATTTGAATTAATTTTTTGATAAGAGATCTTTATAATGGAAGAACGCAACTTATTTAAATGAATTTAAAAAAAAAATAAGCAGATAAGTTGTTTTGTTTAATATTAGATTTAATTAAAATTTTAAATTGATTTTAGTAAATATTAAAAATTAAAAAAACCTAGGAAAGAATATTAAATAGATATCGCCATTTATTCAGTATAGGTATTAATTTAATAAAAGATTTATGAAGACTAGTTAATTTATTAATACATATATGGTAAAAGTATGTTTTTAGATATAACAGTTTTTTTGACAATTTTTTTTAATACATATTTTTTTTATCTTAAGATACTTTTTTTAGTTTTTTGGATTTTATTTGGCAGACACCATACTACAGTTTAATATTTATTTATTTGTTTTAATTAATTGAAAATCATTGTTTTGAAATTTATTGAAAAGAATGAATTTAAATTAAACACGTGAGAATTGTTTTGTGGTTTTTTTTGTTTTTTAAATATAATTAATTAATTTTTTTTTTTTTTTTAATGTTAACCTTGAAAAAAAAATTGTATACAATAATTAATTTTAACACTTAATACAAAAGTGATTAAAATTTTATTTTTAAAGATAGGATAACAACGACGTTTAAAATAAAAATAAAATAACAAATTAATTTATATAATGGGCTACTATAATCATTATTTTTCTTTAAAAAAATATACTAAATCTCACTACATAACAATTAACTTACTATATTTAACTTTTGTTTAATATTTTTTATATTTTATTTTATCATCTTTGTTTTGTTTTTTTTTTTTTTTTAAAAAAGAAGTTAAATTTATTAATTTATCAACTGTCATATAAAACACTTCCTGATTTTTCAGTTGGTATTAATATTAATATACAAGTCTATTGTATACAATTATTTAATTAATCATATAAGATTTTTTTAGAAAATAAATGTTTTTAAATTTTATTTATTTATTTTAAAATTTTTTTTTTTTAATTTTAAGTATTTTTTTAATTTTTTACCCAAATTGATATTTAATTCGGGTTTTTTTTTTTTTTTAATTTATTTTTGGATTTAATTGTTATTGAATATATTGATATATATTTAATATATACTACTTTTCATTTATATTTAATTATTTTATCAGTGATCATTTAAATGACCATTATCCACTAGAGATATGAAACTAGTCAGAGCAATAAGTGATAGATTTTATTACAGGACTAAACAACTGTTTCATAATAAATTAAGCACTACCTCCTACTAACAATTAACAGATGTTCTAATGCTAAATAAAGAATTAAATGACAGACATAAGAATTAATATACTAATTATTTGTATCTTTAGATAGAAATTTTAATTAAATACAACTAATTCACTAATTTTCATATTCGATTCGTTATCAAAATTTTATACTAGAAAACTAATCTTCCTTAGGGTTTTACAATAAAATTGAATTTTTCAAATGTATTAGTATTAAATCGATATTTAAATACAAAAACAGAATTTCATACGAATTTTAAGATTTTTAATAAAATTTAATTAACTTATAATGCATAATATATGCATAATATACGTACGTATATAAAAAAATAATAATAAAATAATTAAAAATTTAAGATGAGCCCACCAAGATGTTTAAAAAAAAATTTTGTTTGTTGATTCCGGTCTCACAAAAAAAAAAAACAATCCAAGGTTTACAAGTTTGAATTTATGTTTTGTTTAATTTTTATTTTTAAAAAAAAGTCTTAATAATAAATAACCAGTCCGGCACTTTTTCATTTTATTAAATTATTGTAATTATTTTTTACACAAAAGAAAATGAAAAGGGGAAAAAAGAATCTCAATTGCTCACATATCAAAATTATTTAATTTGGTTTTTGTTTTGCTTTCGCTTTTAAGTTTTCTGAATGTCATCATATCGTATACAAACTTCAAGTTACTTATATACAATCATGTATATATGTGATATTCACATTCATAATATACAGAAACAACAACAAATCAAAATTCACAATAAACAGAAAAAAAATAAAAGAAAAGAAAAGTGGTGGCGCTCACTACAACTTTTTTTTTCGCATATAAACCTAGTTCTGTTATTTCATTTTTGTTATTTTTTTTTTTCCAGCTTTCAATTTTTTTTTTTATTTATTTGATTTATTGATTAATAATTTGAAGTTTGTGTTTTTTTTTGAAGATTTTTTTATCAAAATCAAAATATCGCGAAAATTCTGCAAAATATCGCGAATTTATTTAAACTTAGAAGAAGAAAGAAATGTGCGTAACGCCTAATAAGGAAAAATGACATTTAAAACCGTTATCATGTTACAACTTTGAAAAATCATTAAAATATGTTCATATAAATATGTATGTATGCGTATAACTACAAAAATTGCAACATAATTTTTGACTTTTAAATTAAAAATAAAAAAAAAAAAAAAAAAATAAGTAAATAAATCCAAAAAATTAGCTTTTGTTAATCACATTTAAAAAGTTCATTAAACTAATAAAAAAATTGTATATATATATTTTGTTTACAATATTAAACACACATACTATTAAAATGCGCGGGCTTTTTTATTTTGTACTAAAAAAAATTGAATGCGAAAAATAAATAAATAAATAAATTAATAAAATATAGAAGCGACAAATTGATTTTTTTAATTGATTTTTTTTTTTTAATTTAATAACATTAATTAATTTAATAATGACATTTTATAATAAATAAATATTTATATTGTAATTAAGAAATGGATTTTAAATTGGTATAATTAAATTAATTAAATAATATTAACACTGAAAGTATTGAAAAGTCAAGATACGTTTATCTTGAAAAAATTCAAGATAAGTTTATTTAATTTATATATTTATCGCAATTAATTGACATTTTAAAAATATTTTACACAATTAAAATTAAATTTATTAATACTATAATAATAATTATCATATCATTTTATATTTATATTATTTCAGTAAAATGATGATGATTTTTATTTTTTAAATTTTATAAATACATAATTTAAATAAAAGCATATTAAATTACAATTATTAATATACCATTCAATAAAACTTATTTTGAATTTATTAATTATTTTATTAATTTTTTTTTGCGATTTTAACAAAAATTACGTTGTTATATTAGATATTCTTTAATGGAAATTTTTGAAATGGAAATATTTTGTGTAATATGTGTAATATTATTTTGAATATATTAAAAAAACAAAAAACGATTTTATTTATATATACATATTCCAAGGTTAATTACAAACTTATTAAAACTAATATAGATTTAAATTTTTTATTGAAATTTTTAATTAATAATCTCTTAACTAATAGACTTCGAGACTTAAAAATCGTTAAAAATAAAATATAGAATCATATCATAGGATATCATCAATATAAAAATAGTAACAAATATATAAATTTTATCTTAAATCAAGTTTATTATCTTAAATATAATAAAACTTTTGTTTTTTTGTATTTTGTCTATTTTTAAGTTTAATTTATTTAACCTTTAAAACTTTTTTCTATTAATATTTATTTAAAAAAAAAAAATAAAAACACAATATATTCGAATATTATACTTATATATGATGTTTATATTTAAAATTTAAAATTATATATATACTTCAAAACCTATATATAATTTGACTTTTTAATCTTTTAGAATAAATTAATGAACTACATATATTATACCTATTTATATGACCTGACCTAATAACCAACTATTATAAATAATATGTATATTTTATTAAAACACGTGAGATATTCCAAAAATAAACCAATCTTTTATAATTTAATAGAAAATGAGAATAAATATTTTTTTATTTAATTAATAATTAATTAATTAATTTTTTGCTTGGAAATTTTCTCTAAAATTTTTTTTTAAACTAAAAGTAGGTAGGTATATATATATATTAATAAAATGTTATTATAATATTTAATGCAGATTTGATACAATAAAAAAATAAATATAACTTTAGTCAAAATTTTTAATTGAGATTTTGAGCTTTTTTATAAACTTGTTCACCACATGCATATGTATGAACCCAATTTAATACATAAAACTCTGTTATATCACTATGGTTACGAATTTCAAAAATTGTTTACTATTTATTCTCTTAAACAGTTAAAATTAACCAAAAGTGTTGCCAATAAGTATATAAAATAATAAAAAATAACAATTAAAAGTAAAATTTTAAGAATATAAAATTCACAATAAAAAAGAAATCAAATAAAATAAAAACTTTGAATTGGTAACAAATAAAATAATGTTATCTAAAAAAAAACCGGCAAATTAAATTTTTTAATCGCTATCATAATTCACAATAACTAAAAAAAACATGAAAATGAAATGAAAAAGATCTGATGTAATGGAAATAAAATTATAGAACAAAATTTATTTTAACAAATCGAAAGTATATTTAGTATTTTATATATAAAATATACATAGCAACAAAACTTTCCGAGGGTGGTTAAGGTGAACTTTATAGTCTACAGCTATTATAATATGTTTAAAAAAATATACATATATACAAAATAAAAAAAAAAAAAATTAATATATAAAATTTGCATAAAATGAATCAAATCTTTTCAATAACGAAAAAAAATAAATAAAAGAGACAATCTGATGATGATGATGATGATGGTATCGATTATCGACCCTTTACAAAAAAAAAAAAAAACCAGTTGTATGTATATTTATTAAATATAAAAAAATTTCCATCAAATTATAAATTTCTATAATTTCCAAAATATAAATTTCTTTTTGTTTTGTTTAAAATTACGAACAAATAAATTATAAAAATTATAGAATTAAAAAAAAACCGAAATTTTAATAAAAAAGAAATAAGAACAAGTTTATTAAAAAATATATTAATTTTTTTTTTTGAATTTATAATCATTTTGTTTTTTTTTTTTTTTTGCTGTCCTCACTCTGTCTTCTAAAATCTTAAGTATATTCCAAATTAAAACTTTTTTTTTCGAACAAAATTGTAAAACAAAATTCGAATAAAATCAAAATACAAAAAAAAAAAAGTATCTTTAGATACAATACAAGAAATCTTGAAAATACAAAGTTATAATAGTCATTTTGGCTACTTTATTACCAATAAACTGATATATAATAGTTTCTTTTACTTTTTTTATTTTTATTTTGCTGTTGTTCTTATTGTTTTTTTTTTTTTTTTGGAATATGTCTTAAAAGCTGAGGAACAACGATCATATTAATGTTAAATTAGAAACACGCGCTCACGACACACATATAATATTAAAAAGATCTATATATATTATTAGTTAGATATTAAGAAATATATGTATATATGTATATTAAGAAAAAAAAAAAAAAAATAAAATAATAAAATAATTTTTAATTTTAAAATAAATTAAAATTAAGAAAAAAAAAATAAACATTTTTGTTTGCATGGTGATAACACGATTAATAAAATGTGAATGACAGAGAAGGTAAAAAAAAAAAATAAAGATGTTTGAAAAAAAAAAAGTATTATAATAAATATAATATATATACAATTTTTATTATTATTGTTATTGCTTTTTTTCATCTAATTCTCATATTCACCTAAATTGGTTTTTTTTTTTTTGAATTTTTATTTTTTCGTTTTTTTTTTCTTATTTTTTTTTTTATTAATACCATGCCGCACACTGCCTTTTTTTTCTCTCTCTAATAATTTATTTTATTTCAAAAAAAAAAACATAAAAAAAAAATTAAAAATTAAAAAAAAGCTAAAACTATCCAACTGATCAACTGATTAATTATAAATTCATATATATATTAAAATGAGAAAGAAAGAGACAGTAATAAAATAAAAGGAAAAAAAAATATAAAGATTTTAAATTACAAAAAAAAAAACAAAAGAAAAATAAAAGTTGAACTAAAAGAACCGAAAAGAGATAAATTAAATTGACAAAAATCTAAATTTGTTATAAAATAAAAACATATGACTTATTAGATTAACGGTAAATATATATATTGACAGTTAACAACCAATTTGAATTGATTTTTTTGATTATAAAAAGAAAGAGATAAATATATTAGATAATATTATATAGTAAATTTATTGAAGTGAGCACATGACATTTATATCTTTTTTTTTATTTTTGTTTGTTTTTTTTATTTATTGTTTTATTTATAATGAACATATGATTCAGATGAATTTAATTATTTTTGCAATCTATTGTTTACATTCAGTTATTTATTTATTATTTAATAATTTATTGATAATAAAATAATATTAATAATAATATTATTATTAAAAATTTAATAATCGATTTTAAATTATTATTTATTTTTAATTAATTAGAATTTAAAAGGAAGTTGATATTAAATTATGAATTTAATTGATTGTTATTGGATATTTTATTTATTAATTAAATATTATTTAAGAATAATTTATATATAATTAATAATTAATAATAAAATTATTAATAAAAAAATAATAATATTATATTTAATAATAATAATAATTTATATATATATAATTAATAATTATTTTATTATTTTAAAATTATTTAATTAGGTATTATTTTGAATTAAGTTTAATTCAAAGTATCTTTTTAGTAATTTTTTTTATATAAATATATATATACATATAAACATTATTAAATATTAATTGAAAATTTATATTATATTTAAAAAATATTTCAAAATTATTTGAAATAATTACCGGCTTACAATTTTGTTATTCAAAATTTAAAGTTTAGATTTCTTATAGACTGAAGTCTATTTATTGTATGAATTAAATCGTTTCTAAAAGGAAGTTGATTTTGAATTTTGTACTACAAATTTTTTATATACATACATTTATATTTTATTACAATTTTTCTAAAATTTCCATCATAAACTACTGTTAAAGTTCATTAGCCTAAAACTACTATACTGTAAATTAAAAAAAATATTTTAAGAAGAAGTAATAAAATTCAACCTTTTAACCTTTAATATATATACTATAATAAATGTATATATCTATAATGTATGTATTTAAAATATTTATTTAAAAAATCTAGAAATATTGTTTTTAAAAATTAAATCTTATTTTTATTACTTAAAAAACACAAACTTCCTTTTCAAAAAAAATAAACAATATTGGAATTTTTTTAATAACTCATATTTTAAAATCACCTGAACCACACCTGTAATTATTATTACTTTAAACAAAAAACAAACTTTGTCATTAACTGTATATAAAAAATTTTAGTATAAGTATGTTTTTTTTTTTTTTTTTCTTTTTACTTTATAAATCATAAAATCAACAAACTAAAGTGGTCATAACTTGAAACAAAAGTATATAAATACAAAAAAATAAGAATAGTAAAATAATATTATATACAAAAAATTCAACTTTAACTATCTTACGGTTTAAAAGTTTAAATAAAATAAAAAAAATAAACAAACAAAACAATGTATCTATAGAAGCACTTATAAAGTCTTATAACATAGTAACAAGTTTTGTTATATTGCAAAATATATACTTTTAATGCTATTATTTTTCTTCTCTTTCACTCTCTCACTTGTAAAATTTTTTTTTTTTTTTTTTTCTTTTATTTTTTTTTTTGTAATTTATGAATTGATAATAAATTTGCATAATATTACACACAATATATTGATTATATTTTATAGCGTATACTCATAATTAATAAATTTAATATAATAATAAATAAAATATATATCTTTAAGATATATATATATACAAAGTCAATTGAAGGTTATAATTATCGTTATCATTTTGTATTAATTGGATTTTGTTTTGTGGTAAAAGTTAATACTTATCATTATTAAAAACTCTTCCTTAAAAATTTTTTGAAAATATAACTGAAATATGGAGGCAAGTGTTCTAACAAAGTTGGTATAAAACAAATTTGTCAATTAAAAAGTCTACTATTAATGTAATATTTTATTAACTCAAATTATATTATTAACTTTCTATTAACTCAAATTCTAAATACCTGATTTCTGTACTGGAAAATCATAACTGATAATTTAAGTGCATTTGATTTTACTAAAACTTGGTCAAAAATTTTAAAGATCACTTCGACTTGAATATTAGTGATCCTTTCCTAATTTCTATTTTCAAACGAAACTTTTATTTAAGACTTAAAATCCCTTTTTTAATAAATACAAATTACAATTTTTTTTCACAATTAACACATTAATATCTTCTTATAAATATCACTTTATTTAATTAATTTAAAATAATTTATTTAAATAAAAAAAAGACTAACTTACCAAGTATTTGAGCATTTTGACAAGACAATACTGTACTTAACAATGCTAGGATAACGAATCCTTGTAAATATTTGTTAACTGTTGTGTATTTTTCCATTTTATTTATTATTTGTGTGTTATATTTATATTAATTAAAATAATATTTTAAAATTATTTTCTTAAATTCTTGTTTTTTTTAATTAAATTTCAATTTTTTTAACCTAATCAACTATTATGTCAGCTGGATTAAGTAAGAAATGAAACTTTGTTCAGGAAAAAATTAAAATTAATAAATTCACAGGATTTAATTCACAGTTTTAAATTGATTCACACAAATTGATTTTTTTTTGTGAATCCTTTAAATTTTCGAAAAATGTCCTTTTTTAAAATTTGTTTTTCGAAATTCTTTTTGAAATTATTGTGTTCCTCTTGAAATGAATATTCCTTTTTACAATTGTGTAAAATTGTAATTTAAGTTAACCAACGTTATCTCAAAAATTTGAAAATATTTAATTTTTTTAAATTGAATATTTTTCTAAATTATTCACTATATTTATTTTTTTAAATTTTTAATATTTCAATTTTTTAAATTGCAAATAACGATTTGTTAAATTTTAATTTAAATTTTTTATTTATTTAAATTATATTTTTAATTTTATTTAAAAATATTTTTTATTTTTATATCAAAAAAATTTTTATAATTAATCCACAAAATTTTATTTAAAAATTATTTTAGATTAATTATTTTACAAAAAATTATTTTTAATTTTAATTTAGTTAAAAAAAATATATAATATTTAATTTTTTTTAAACACCCGTTTAACTTTTAAAAAATAAAATTTTAAACGCAACCGGTCAAGACTTTCAACTTCAACATCTATACAGATCCAGCCAGCTAGACTTGAAGGCGTCTTATGGTAGCAGAATCTTTTTCACCTGTTGCTTTTATAACAATCGTCCAGTCAAAAAAAAAAAAGAAAAAAAAAAAAAACAAAAAATAAAATAAAATATCACAATATCAGAAAAAGATAAAAAAAAAAAAGTTTTGCAAAAAAACAACAATAACATAAAAAAAAAAAAACTTAATATCAAAAGAAAGAAAACTGTTAAACCTGTGAAAGAAAGAATTATTCTTTTTCTTCATCATCTTCTTTTTAACTTTAGTTGTTGTTGTTGTTTTTTTTTTTTAAGATAAGCTTTAATCTGACCAAGTTTTTCGATTTTTCAGCTGTTGCTGTTGCTATTTCTATATACATTTTCTATGTATTGGTTTTTTTTTAAAGTTATGCTTCTCTTTTTAGACTAAAAAAAGAAAAAAATTAATTAATTATTCATAAATATTAAGATATGAGAGAGAGATAGTCAGGAAAAAAAAATTAAAAAAAAAAAATTGAGTGTAAAATATTACTCAACTCAATTTTTAAAATTTAACTCAATTATTAAATTTAACTCAATTTTTAATATATGTATATGGGTAATAAAAAGAAATTAAAATTATAAAATAAAAAACACAAGAAAATTATTTTAATTGAGAGTTGAGCTTTTTGACAACTACTTTTGAATTAAATGACAACATACACATTCATATTTATCCTACATATACTTCATTATTAGATTTTGTAGTATTAAATTACAACATAAATCAATATTAAATATGGTATTCAATTTTATGAGTACATATTATTTTCTTTCTCATTTATTCAAATTTTTCATTTTCTTTGTGTTTCAAGTGTTTGTGTGTTTGTTCGTTTGAAAAACGATCGTTATATTTTGATAATTTTTAAACATTAGCTTTATTATAATATCACATTGCGTTCAGATAAAATGTTTATTAACGACAATAATTATTAAAAAAAATTATTAATATTTATATTGTAATTATGAGTGTACAAAATTAAATTCAATTTGAGAACTGAATTTTGGGGCTTATTTCATAAAATTTTCAATCCTTTTACAAATTTTTATTTATTTATTTTCACAATTTTGTAAAATTTAATTAACATTTTAAATATATTTAATAAAAAATTAATTGTAAAAGTTGTAGAATAGTAAATTTGCTCAAATAGGCAGCTAATTTAAAAATGTATGTAGATTTGTATTTAGGTATTGCAATCATATTATTTATTTTGAGTGCAATCATATGATCATAGCATTAAAAAAGGAATAATTGTGAATCTCTTGCATTTTGTAATTAATTAAAATTGTTTAATACTTTGACAGTTAGAAAATTAATTGAGTGGGAAATTTATTTTGTGGTAAGCGACAGATTATTTGTGTGTGTGTATTATGTTTAAGAAAGGTAAATACACCTAAGTGATATAAAAGATGTAATTCTGATTCTTATTTTGTTAATTTGTATAGTAAAAGACTTTTAGTAATAACCATCACCTTGTTACAGTAATTTGATAATAGCTTTTTTGTTATCTCTGAGTATAATAACTATTAATTAAATATATCTCTCGTTATTTTTATTTTTTTTTTATTTAATAATTAAACATTATCTGTTAAGATAATAAACACAAGATAAAAATACAAGTAAAACTGAAGATTCTCAAAGATTTTTTTAAAGCAAATGACTACATTTTGGTTTTTTGAATCATATAAATATGTATTGATATTGATTTTACTCTACCTATATTTATAATTTACTGATATAAGTAGATATGTACCTAGACCTACCTATAACTTACTTTTGCATAATAATAATTTTTATAAGTATACCTTATCTTATTTAATTTTGTACTCAAATTAATTAGCATAATATTATAACTCAAAAGTTTTAGTTTTTTTTTTTTTTGTTCTTGCTTTTGTTTTAATTTTAATTTTTTTTTTTTTATCAATTATGATGATAATGATGATGATGATTATAATAATAATAATAATATTGATGATAATCTTTATATTCTTGTATTTAAAAACGATTTTGAATATATTTTTAAATAAGCTTTTAATTTATGTTTTAGATCGATCGATTAATGATTATTAACTTAATACATGTTGAATAGGTATACATGGTAAAATGTATAGTATATCTACATATGTATGTATATTGTATTATATTTATTTTCTATTCACAGATGTCAAATGAGTGATAACAAAGATTCTGAAAAAAAAAAAAATAAAAAGAATAAAAAAAAATTAACATATTAAAAAAAAAACAACAACAAAAACATTGACTAATTTTTTATTTCATCTGAGTAATAATTATAAAATAAGAAAAAAAAAATCTGATTGAACTTTAATTTGGACAAAATACACTTTTATTGTATCTGCTACGAAGTAGACAGACACGAGCCATTCCAAGCCCTTTTTTTCAAAAAAAAAAAAATAAAATAAAAAAATAAATAAAATTTTAATAATATAAACAAGTATTTAAAAAAAATTACAAAAATATAATTTAAATAAAAATAAAATATTTATTTGATCGTTTTTGAAATAATACAATTTTATCACCTAATTTTTTTATTTTTTTACTTCACGTGTTTTCAAATATTATTATTTTCTAATTAACTATTATTTATTAGTTTTTTTTTATTTTTTATTATAGGGGTATTTCTTAAGTTTTAATTTTTGGGTTTTGTTTTGTTATACATATTTTTTTTTGACTAAATGACATGTTTTAAGTCACGTCCATTTTAATAAAGTATACATATGTAGGTATACAGAATTGACAATATATGTCAAATTTAAGTTCGTGTGGAACATTTTATGACTTTATTGGTTAAACATAAAAAAATTTGTGTTATTTTGATTCAAATTTGAAAAAAAAATTATAATATTCGACATGATTTTTTTTGTTCTGAAATTAAAAAAAAATAGTTTTAGAAACACGTGCGATTATTGGATGCTTTGCAATTTTTATAGATTTTATTTATTTTTAGCTTGTTTTTTGTGATGTATAATTTTGTTGATTAAATTCGATTAAAATCGATTTTATTAGAGAAAAATGTAAACAAACATTGAAGTATATCTATCTCTATATGAAGCTTCAAATTAAATACAAGAACAAGTAATGAAAATAATCAAGGGTTTTTAAAAAAGTACATTTTCAAAATTAAACAATTTTCCATAATAAGTTTTGCGAAAAAGAATATTGAAAAAAAGTTCATAACAAATTTTTTTAAAACTTTTGGAAATATTTATATTTGTAAGAAAAATTTTGAAAAATCAGAGACATTACACTTCCTTAATTTAAAGCAGACTTTTTATAAGTAAGAAAAACTGTTAACACACTATAAAATATAATGATCGAGATCTATTTTTGTATATTAATTAAATATAAAAAAAAATTGTATAGATATTTAAGTTGCAGGTGTTTAAAAATTGAAAATTTTCAAATTTTGACATCTTAGCGTTCCATAACGGAGGGGTATATATTAAAAAAAATTTTTTACAATTATTATTATTATTATTATTAAATGAATACATTGTATAAATATAAAGCCATCTTCATCATAGGGTCGATTGCATTTTATGCATATGGGCCAGCTCAATTTTTTTTTTTTTACAGGGCATATACTTAATTTTTAAAATTTAAGTGCACTCTCTAAGTTGAACGGTTTGATAGATCTAAGGGGTCTTTAGATTGAAGATAAGTGTATTAGAACTTTTGTTATAACAATTTTAATCTTCTTAAAATTTTTTCGAACTTTCAGTCTAATAACAAAATTACTACACATTTTAAACATTTTTGGATTACAGCGCTTTTGACAAATATTTTATTGGTTTCCTTATGTGGTTAATCTGAAAGGCGACTTATGAAACTTTGAAAATTTTTCTATTTTGCAGATACAAAATTTACTTTCAAAATAGATATATAAGTTTCAATAATTAAATATTAATGGACTAAACTTGAAGTATGAATTGTGAAAATTAATTTTAATTTCAAATGATTGAAATTGACGTTTCAACCAGCAAAGTGTTAATATATTTTGCCTCCATCTGTTTATCTTTTTTTTTAACATGTTCGTCACTTCCTATGATCACGTTTTTTATAAAACCACCCGCATAATTTAATACATTAAAAGATTATAATATGTAATAAGTTGTTTAATAGTGATACATTATACATTTGATACACATACACATAAAAGATATAATTTTTTTATTTGTTATTATTATTAATTTTAATTTAATTTATAACGATTTTGATATATATATATATTTTTAATAATTTGCTTCTTTTTTTTGTTAATTTTTAAAATTAACATATGGCCGATGTCTAAAATATATTTTTTTCATTGAGAAAATCATATTTTGACCGCGTGAAAATTTATATTATCAAAATTTTATATTTCTATATGATTAACTTATACTAACTACTATATACGTTCAAATAAAATGTTAGGTATTGTTCGTTCTTTAGATTTACTATATGTATACATTTAGCTAAATAAATAGAAAGTAATATTAAAAACATTTCATTAAACACTTAATTTAAATCCATTTTTAAACTTTGCATTAATTCGTATGCAATCCAGAAATTAATTAAACTAATAATTTAATTTAAAAACAAAATAATTAACAATAAAAATTAACAAAATGTAAACAAATACCTACGGATCAAAAACTTCTAATTTACGTCAAATCATCCTATGATAATGAAATTTCCGAGTAACCAGTTAAAGGGCAAATCATCCGAGGTAAATCAAACTACCAAACTTAAATAAATAAAAATTATTGGCGACATTTTTTTTTAAATAATACATACTCTTCAATAAGTTGAATAATCAAGTTGAATATTGAAAAACAAAAAGGTTACAACTGGTTATAACTGGTACGACTGTCATAGTTACAACTGGTACAACTGTACAAGTTGGAAGAGGAGAAAACCACTTGTAATTTTATATTGCTTCAGATAATACAAGGCTTTATAACATGTAGAAACGCCTTAGATTTTAATTATTATAAATATATTTTCGTTATTATAGTGATTTTGTGATTGGGTCATATGGTGCTTTTATATCTGTGAGTTATATTATTCAATTAATAATTATTGGGAATACCATATAAGGATCGTAATCAAGTCCAAAACCAGGTAACAGTTTTTTACGTTGGCATTCTAAGCGTGCCACCCAACTTTTCCGGCTTAAGCTATAACTTTGACAATATATTTTTATAATATTTTGGAATTATTCTTTTCGAGTATTTATAAAGATGCCTATTTCGAATTCAAAAAGTAAAGGTGCGTTTATATTGGAGCTGCGATAAGTGATAAGAACCTCGAGGAGGGTGTCGATAAGAGCAAATCGTAGAAAATTATATATTGTTAATTGTTGATCAAATCGATGCTCTAATGTAATACCTCTATTGACATCTTGTATAAAATTTTCTACGCTATGCTTTTATCGATGATCTTATCACCTACCGCAGCTTCAATATAAATGCACCCTTACTAAAAGGATCCTCTGTCTTAATCAGCGCCATAACTTAAAAGAAAAGTTATATAAGCATGTTACTCGGTATACAAGTATCAAATTTTCCAAATGACTCATTCATTTAAACATTATTCAATCTAAGACGTAAAATATACGGTAAAAGATTCTGACAGTTATAATTAAAAAAATAAAATACGAAGTTGAAAAATTACCATAAAATTAACAACACGAGTTCGAAATAATCACCTTTTAATAAATTTAACGTTAGGTACAAAGTAATGATTTAGTGAGCAAAAAAACACAAACCAAATAAAACTTAAAAATAAAATAAAAAAGTAATTAATTTGTTTTGGTTTTTTTTGTGACGTAAAATCATTTTAATTTGCTAAAAATTTCGAATTAAATTTCTTTTCAGATTTCGAAAATAATTAAAAATAAGTTATTTTTTGCTCATCATACAATTTAAGCGTGTAATTTCTGAGACATTTCGTCTTCACATCATTATTTAAATGGTAATTTTTTAAAAAAGTGATTAATGCTGAAAAACAGTTTTATATGAAATTGCAGTTAGGTTTTTTGTGTACTCTTGCGTTCATTAAATTATCAAAAAAAAAGGCACGTGTTGTTTATGAAAGATTTTGTGGTTCAAGTAAAGATAAACAAGTAATGAAACTACAATAAGTCGAAGCAATGGGCTTTTAAATACTGTACACCTTGAAAATTCTATTTAAATTTTAATACAATAACACAAGAGCGGATTAAGACATTCTTGTAAAAATTGAAGTTTCTATCTTTATGAATTTTGATGATATGCTTTTTTGGTTTTGGGAGGTAGCACCATTCCATTTTATTCAAAAATTTTGAAAAATATTATATACAAAGCAGAGCCCTCTTGTACCAATTTTAAAGTTACTATAATTTCGAAGATTTGCTATAAGGTTTTGGAAGTTGTGTGAAAATTATTCGAACCACCACTCCAGTTGATCTCAGGGACACGAAGGAAATTGCACAACATTTTAAGTTTCTATCTCTATTGGTTTTTGGATATATTGGAGCTCTCAAAATATAAATTTATATATTATAGTTAAAGAAGCTATGATATGGAAACCCAAAGATTGGCCCAAAATATAATTAATTTCCAGTAGTTTGATGCAGGCATAACGAGGCTTAAACATAGGTTTAAAAATACAATGTATAACATCTTATTATCAGATTAAGTGCCGTACTATCATTAAAATTGAAGAGTTAATTTAATACAATGCTGTGTAAATAGGGAGTTTTTTTTTTTTTTTTTTTTTTTTTTTTTTTTTTTGTCCTTATTACTCCTCTTGGGAGCATAGGATATCTACTAGGCATCTCCATCTGCTTTTTTCTTATCCGAGGCTCTGCCTTGTGTTTCGAGTAAATGATTCGTCTACTGTAATCTATCTACAAGATGTCGCTTCTTAATTTCTTCCCTAGTGTCATCTATCGGTCAAGTAGAGAAACCGTGTCATGTTGTTAGGTGCGTACTGCCATTGTAATTGCATATGACAGTTGCAATTACATTGTCGTTCAATTACATATAGGTTATTGTTTATTCAGTATTAATTATTAGATTATAGAGTATAGCTGGAAACACGATTATAGGTATATTTTTATATTATTTGTTACTAATTATTTATTATTATATTTTTAGGTATAGAATTATTATATTATAATTTATTATATATTAATTTATTATAATTATTAATTATTAATTTTACTGGATATGGTATCTCCCACCAGGATTCGAACCCGGGACTGCCACAGTGTTTAGATTGCAAGGTTGCGCTCTAACCACCTAGGCTACGGAGGAGATAAAAAAATAGGCAGTATAACCGCAAAAATAATGAAAGTCCTCGGCTTGCTTTTATTGAAGTCTAAAACTTAATATTTTAATTTTTTTTTTTGAAAACCAAAATGACAAATTTAATGAATTAATTTCATTAATAAATTAGCATGTTTATTTAATATTTCCAAAATTTATGCAATGAATCGTATAATAACCCTTTCTAATTAACACCAATTTGCTAATTATGTTTGCTAACACCGTTTTGACATTTAATTGAACAAGAGCAAATTGTTTGTATGTTTTTTTTAACACAAAAATATAAAAAAAATAAAAAAGAAGGTTACGAAAATTAAGTTAGTAAAAAGATTTAATTATATAAAATTGAAAAAAAGTAAACTTGTGTAATTTACTATATAAAAACTATAATATAACTAAGTTCTTTGTATAAATATATATTCATTCTTATAATTATTAATAAAATACAATATAAAGTTATTATATAATAAAAATATAATACCAATTCATTGTTACATATTGATAACAATAAGCAATATTGTATGTACAAATTTGTAAGTTACTATACTCTTGGAAAGAGACTCTAAATTAAAATTTTAATTTAATTAATGTCAATAGTATTTCATAATTTGTTTGTGACTTGTAAGTATTAATTAAAATAATTGAAATTAATGTTTTAAAGGGCCCTATAATTATTTGAATGCCACAAAAAGTTAGAAAATAAATGAAACAACAATAAGTCGATATAACCGACTTAGTAATATGCTACACTTGATTAATTCAATTGACAGTTACACGAACCCCTTTAATATTATTTCAATTCATTTCAAATTTCAGGAACTAAGCAAAGATAACAGAACACTCTTGTACCATATTTCAAGCTTCTTTATCAATTTCGAAAATATGCTTATTCGGTTTTGGGAGTCATGTGATCGGTTTACGACAATTTCGGCTTCAGTTCATTTCAAAATTGGAAAATATAATGGAAACTCGATTATCTTCGCTTTACTTTACAATATAAGTTTCAAAAGGAAGAATAATTTTATTTGGAGTTATTAACGGACGATTGCTAAATCGATTTAGGAGGTATTTTTCTATATCAAGCTTGTTTCTATTTAGTGGTTACAAATACCGTACTAAATTTAATATACCTCTATACTCTGTTTAGGTGTAGGGTATAAAAAGCAGATTATATGATTATTTGATTAGTAATGAATGGTTGACATAATAAGACCTACATAACATTGAAATATTAAACTAAAAGTGCCTTATGTTTGCTATCGATCCTCTAAAATGATATTTGTTTTATTCAATGTTCAAATGATAATATTAAATAATTTTTATTTGAATATTAAACTCATATTTAAATATTTAATTTATACATATATTTTTTTCAAGTATTTAATCATAAGTCGTAACTAATTCGATTTCTAAATAAAAATTTTAATTTAAAAATAAATTTTAATACCTTAATGATAAAAATATATCTAACTAACACCACATTTTTCATTATACTTCCGTTATTTTGATATGACACTTCATTGACCTTTGATTAATTCAATTTGTTGTGCATTAACATCAATTTAATATAATATTTTTCTATTAACTTTATTATTTAATTTTTATTTTTTTTTTATATTTTGAATGTTAAATCATCACCTACAATTTTTTAATTACATAAATTTTTTATATTTACTTTTACCGTTAGAATGTTAATTACAAAAGTCAATTGAATTTTAAAAAATATTTGTGTAACATACATTGTGGAATGTTAATCTAGTATAATATTGTTGTATATCAATATTATATAAAATTTTAATAAAAGTTTTTCTAAACGATTTCCTGATGCTCAGCTTTTTAAAAATAAAATAGAAAAACATTTAAAACTAATACTTTTTTTTTTTAAGTGCTTACTGTTTAACTGTTAGGCTAATAAGCCTATCTATACCACAAATACATGTTGGAACAGGGGGTCCTATTATATTCGTGTTATTAGAATTGATCTTAATGAATTCCACACACGATTTAAACACGGGATATTACTAGACCTTATAACATGTAGAAACCTCTCAGATTTTCAATAGATGCAATTCTATTTTTGTTTATATTTAATATTTTGTACTTGAGTTATATGGTATTCTATATCTGTGAGTTATATTATTCAATTAAATTATTTGTTAATATTTTCGCATTTGTTTATATTGCTATATTAATGTAATTTTTATTAAAGATATATAATTATTAATTATTGATTAAGCCATTAATTTGAACACAATGGCGAACGGTAGCTGAGTCGAGTCGAAAACCAGGAAAATATTTTTCACTTTCACTGGGATTCGAACCCAAGCCTTTACCTTGAAAGGCGACTTAACCACTGTGCCACCCAGCCGTTTAACTTATAATTGAACTATTTGACTCTTTTACCGGTCGATCGAATAATTGACGAATATAGTTGCCTAAGTTTCATACCTTAGACGATTTAGAAAATTTACATGTTCCAAAATGTTTAAATACTCTACACTAGATATTCTCGAACTCAGAAAGCCTTTAGATTTTAGTGACTTTGTTGTGCTTTGACTTAGATTATGATAAAAATAAGAATATTCGTTGTGAATCAGAAAGCACAATGGACAACTAAGATCAGTTTTTTGAGAATTTCACAATTCCTTAAATAAATTCCTAGAAATATGTTTTTTATTTACATATAACCGATCAATTCTGAATCGATAATATTTTAATCAATTAATTACTATATGAAACTTTATGAAAATCCTTCATTTAATTTTTATTTTAAATTATGTAGATATAAAAATACTTTGTCTGTTGACAATTAATAATTATTAAATAAAAAAATAATTGTGTCTGATTATATTTAACAGAATTTATTCAACATAATTTTATACAATGTAAATATTTACATTTAATTTGAACGCATTTTTTTACTGAAATATTGTCGATAGTTATAAATCATAATATTTAATCGGCTTATTTTTTCCCATACAAATATAAACATCCTTTTTCTGCGTAAACTATTTGACCAATTTTAATGAAACAACAACCAAAATAAAGGTTTTTTTTGTTTTCATACAATGATATTTTTTTTTTAGAATATTGCGTTTTTTCAGGTGAAAACCCGTCTTTAATTTAACGTAAATTTGAATTTAACGGTCACGCTGTTAAAAGTTAAGGCTTATGACTCTAATATTATGCGCCGACTTTCTGGGTAAAAGTAATGCATTTTCGGTTGTATTCGCAGCTCAATCAAACTATATATTATAGGCGCCGACTTATGTCTTTCTTTTTTTTTTTTGTATAGTTCAAATGTTCAATGAACAAGGAGATTTAAATTTTTTTAAAATTTTTTTTTTGTTTTTGTTTTTTCTTTATCTTAAAAAGTGAACGAAAAAAATGAGTTCTTTTCGAAAAGCAATACATTTGGTTTATACAGTAGTTTTTATTTATAACGAACTCGGTTCAATTTTAATTATAATAAACTTTACACTTTTTGCTAAAAAATTAAATTTTACCTAAAAATGTAAAAAACTTACATTATATTACATTGATATTTCTTTTATTTAAACTTTAAATACCTAAATATGTTGCTTGGCGATTAGTTAAGTCTTTTTTATTTAGTTTTGAATATAAAAAAAATCATAATAACACATCAAAAATACAAAAAAAAATTTCAATAGAAGAAAAAGCACTATACATAGGCTTGAGACTGACACATCAAATAAAATTATAGCAAATGAGTTCGAAGTGTTCATTCTAGAATCATCACATTCTAAAATGTTCAAGTCTTATACTAATTTTTCAAAATTCACAGCATTCTTTTAAAACGACATTCGTTTATTACGACAATTATTTTCCGTCCCATCATGGTCGTTATAACCGAAAAGTACTGTATTTTGTTTTTGTTTGCAACTTATTATAATACAGTTATAAAAAAAAAATTTTTTTGTAAATCGTAAATTGTTGCTTTTTGTTAAGTTTTATGTACAATAAAAAACCGACTTCTGAAATATATTCTACGTTTGAGAGTCATGATATTAAAATATATAAATATTTGCAAAACAGTTAAACAAATAATCTTTCTTAAAAAAATAATTTGTAATTTAAATGATTTGTTACTTAGGGCCTAACCAATGCGTACGGTGTATAATTTTTGGAATTTCTAGAAAATTTTGAAATAGTTAGGTACATGAATTTACATGTGAGCAACCGAAATACGCGACGTACTGGTACCTCGGATTTACAAAATGACAAAGCGAAAAATAAAAATAGAAACTTTCAAATAATATCTTTGTAAAATATTTGTTTATTAAAAAATACCTATAATATGTTTGCAGAAACTTAAAAAAAAAATAATATTTCTTAAGAAAAATGATTTGTTTCTTATGGATCAGCCAAAATCAGCATGTACGGCATTCAGTTTCTGTCAAAAAATTTTGAAATAATTAGTTATGTAAAAAAATTTACTGTACCTCAGAGTTTTAATATTTAAAAATTGACAAAGTGTATAAGAATACATGTTGAAATTGTTTTTTCTTATGCTACTGCGATTAAATTTTAAAAATAAAATATTTTAAAATAACATTTTTTTTTAAATAATTGAGTTTAAAACATACAAATATTCAAATAAATTGAAAATACCTACAATACAATATGTTATGTTTGCAAAACTAAAAAAATTATCTTTCTCAAAAAAAGTTATTTATTCCTTAGGTCCTAACCTAAATAAAAGCGTACAGCGTATAATTTCTGTCAAAAAATTGAGAAATAAATAGGTTCATAAATTTACATTAGAGCAGCGAAAATACGCGTAACGCAATGTACAGTATCTCGGATTTTTAAAATTTACAAATATTGACAAAATGTATAAAAATATTATTATTGAATTTTCTTATATTTCTAATATTATGTTTTAAAAAATAATATTTTTTTACAATAATTTTTATTAAAAAATGTCTTATATTCAAAATACCTATAATATGAAATTAAAAATATTTTTGGAGGTACTAAATTAAAACATTCAAATAAATATTTTTGATAAATTAAATATTGTACGCGCGTATCGATTTACCGATAATGGATATGTAGACAGACGTATTGAAGTACTGCCGTATAAAAATTGTGCGTCGTATGTTTTGATTTCATTCTAATAATTGAAAAGTTTATTTCACACTTTCAACATCGAATAATGTTTTTTTATAATAAAAAAAACTATTTTTAGTTTTACTTTGACAAAACGAACGAATTTTATATATCAAGAAGTGTACATGAAGATTAGATAGGCGTAGTTTGAAAATGGAACGCTAATTTTTGTTTCAGGAGTACATAATTGTCAGATTAATTGCCATATATATATTTGACATTTTAAAACTACCTGTCATTTGAGAAGTTAATTATATTTAATAGTATTTAAATATTAATAAAGTGAAAAAATTAAGGTTAATTGCTGATATATATAAAGAATATTTTTTAAAATGGAAGGGGGTAAGTGCTTATTGGTTATCAAATAAAAAATATGATTTAACATAATTCAAGAGAATTTTAATTAAAGCCATCTGCAGGAAATTATTTATCTACTCTGTTATATACTCTTTTACAAGGGCTGGAGTAGCTGGCAATAGTTGAGAGTAGAAAAGAGTTTACTCCTCATAAAGGAATAAAAGCAATAATATTTATTTGTTTTAAGAAACTTATGAGTCATGGCTCATGACCATATATAGAAATATATTTTTGTCAATAAAAAACTTAGGAAAAATTAAATAAACAAAGTAGACAAAAAGGTATAAAGTAAACTAAGGAATTCAGAATCATTTTTCGCATGTTTTCAGAACTTTAAATAGGCATGTATTATTATATTTTATTATTATTATATAGCAAATTTCAAGCGCAAGAATTGTTGACAACACTGTTGGCATAATTTTTATTATGTATAGTCTAATATAATTTACACAAAACGAATATTATATGTTAATTTAAAAGCAAAAATAGCTCGAATATCGAGCACAGGGCGATACTAGTTCAATTTAATCTTCTATAGAATTTTAAATTAACAGTTTTTTTTTTGCAAGTAAATTTGTCATAGCCATTAAGTAATTTTTTTTTTAATATGAAAATTTATAATAATTAATTAATTGATTAAATAAATTGTTGATATAATTAATGGTAAAACGAATTCACATTCACGCATTCTAGATTCTAGTTATTAAAATTTTAAATTTATTTAATTAAGGAAATAAAAATGGATTTTAAGAAATCTAAAGTAATTAAATTTCGTAGAAAGTTAGATTATTTATAAATTAAGTATAATTGAAATTTCAAAAGAAACAAGTAATAATACTTTGCTAATTTTAAATTAACTGTTATTGCGTTACCTATTGTGAATTATTTTTGACTATAAAAGTAGCAAAATCAGTTGCATCTTACACAATAATATAATATAAAAAAATATAACAGGTATTTTCGACCCCTTTCAGATGCTAAACGACGGTGAAAACCAAACATTTTCTTTAAGTACTTATTTGTATAAATCTATTTTCATGCGAAAGGCCCGGGTTCGAATCCCAATTAAAGTAAAAACTTTTATTTGGTTTTCGTCTCGGCTCAGTTACCATTCGCCATTGGGTACAAATTAATAAATTAATCAATGATTAATAACTATATATCTTTAATAAAAAGTACATTAATATAACAATACAATCAAATACAAATAATTTAATATAAACAAATAATTTAATTGAATAATATAACTCACAGATATAACCATATAACTCTATTTACAAATTACCACTATTATTGTAATAATTATAATATAAAAGTGGTAAAAAATATTACAAAAATTTAATTTGACATAACGGTAAAAAGAGCTTTGTAATGGGTGGTGCTACAGAAAAAGGTTTTTCCATGAAATTCATAATTTGCATTTTTTATCCCCAGTTAATGTCATTATTTCAAACTATATGTAGAAATTTTACAAACACCTTGACGAACGGAGTGGAACTATATGAAGGCGCACATTTTATTCTAATTTTTTTGAAAATGTTATAAAAATTATGGAATAAACTAATCGTGCGGATTTCAAGTTTAACATTTAGTTGGAGCATATCAATATTGGGAATGATAACAACAGGATGAAAGGAGGGCTCACAATAACAGAAAAATTAATAGAGGCAAAAAGTTCGAATTACACAAAAATTGTATAACTCGCTGAGGTGTAAACTACTCGTTCGGCGAAAAATAAATAAATAAAAACCATAAACAACCTTCAACTTCTTCGTACTAAATCGAGCATTAAAATTTTTAAATTAAGTTTATTAAATTAAAATAAAAAATTGTTTTATTATAATTTAGTATTTTAAAATTAAAAATATCTGAAACACCTTTAATATTCACAATAGAATAAATGCAAATACAATAAATAAGGTTAACTGTTTTTTTTTAACTCAATCTGGATAGTATAGAAGTTTTACATAACAATGAGACAAATAAACAGCTCTTATGTATATAATCATAAAAATAAATATATAAATAATTAAATATTATTAGATTTTAATCAATAATTAATTATATATTGTTCTTTGATCGATTTCATTTAAGACTTCATTAAAAACTTCGAACGTGTAGTCTTAGATAAAAATAATTTAACACTACGACTACCTAGATTTTTTTAGAGGATTCGTGTTTAAATATATTTTGTGTAGTAAATGGTTAAGAAATATTAAACTAGATTGTATAAAGTAAAATCAGTAGTTTGTCAAAATGAAAACAAAGACATTATTTTCAAAAAAAATGCTTTTGACATTTTTGTCAGATCTAGAGATTGATTTCACATTTTTATTAGATCAGAACCATTTTACAATTTTTAAACTTATAAACAACGCAAGCATCTACTGTTATTGCACATTCATAATGCACGCAATTGTAGCACAGCCATAATGTATGCAGTTGTAGCACAGCTATTTAAGTTTTGACATTTCCATTTCTATACGTGTTCAAATGTCAAAATTTTGAACATCAAATATTAAGATATTTAAAATTTGTAATTGAACTGAGCTCGTTTAAATGAATATTTAAAACATATAAAGAACTAAATTTATTATATTTTACTCGAAAATCGTTTTTTTTTAACTTAAATTACAAAACTAACATTTGATGACCGTATATAGTTCTTGTGTTAATATAAGGTTTCCATCATATCATGTTATACAAAATGATTTCCTTGTATTTGGTTTTTTTTTTAATTTGGTGGATTTATAAAAACAAATGTTTGATTATCATTTATTGTCATTTAAAAGCTAAAAATAAAATGAAAACCATAATATAAGAATTAAAATAAAATCAAATTAGTTAAAAGTCAAACAAAAGTTGAGAAAATAAATAAAAACATACTTCTTTTTATGCAAATTAACCAAACATTGACCTTATTTTAGTTCATTATATGTTTATAAATATTTTTTTTCCATTCGTTTATTTCTTATTTGATGTTCAAAATTAAAATCAAATAATTATTCACATAAGAATAAAAAAAAAAAAACTTGTTGAAAATTACCTGTATTTTATTATTTAATTATTAACTTATATTTAACATTGGTAAATATTTATTTAATAAAATGAAAACGAATTTAAGTTTGAAATATCATAAAAATATTATTTTAATCATTTTTAAAGTAATGATTAAAACATTTTCAATTCAAAAATTGTAATTTGAAATAATAATAAGATATTTCATGAATATATATATTATTATTATATATATTTAATGAGGGATAGCATGGGCCATTCTAACACTTACGCCTTGTGGCCCGTTGTGCACAACAATTCGAATACTTTCTATTAATTTATAAATAATATTATGTTATATATTTATATTTGTGTATTTAAATTATATTTGATCACCAAGGAGATTTGTAAAAAAAATAATTTTTAAATATTTTTTTTTATTCAAAAATGTCATGACATCCCACTCCCTTGGTTAGCAAGTCACAAGCATTTGACTTACTATAATTCACCTTTTAAATCAAATTAATTAAAAATTTTATTAATTTCATTGTTTAATTTGATTTTAATTAAAATTAAAAATTTAACAAAAATAATGCTAAATATTTATCTATTTACTTTTTCTGCCTGAGGTGAGCTAATTTTTTGTTAAAGTGTAGGTAAGTGTATTTTCATTATAACTCCCAATCTAATAAAACCGAATAATTTTTTAATAATAATTTATTACAATGTAAGAGTTTACAATGCAAATATTACAGTTTTTAGCTAATTCAGTTTGCGATTTTTCATGACACGGCTTCTCCATATTTCTTAGTATTGTAGTCGTGAAAATTTCTTCTTTTAGTAGAAGTGTTTACTTTTAGTACCATTTTCCTTTTTGTAGAAACTTTTAGATTTTGCAAAATTATCAATGGCTTTAATTTAAGGAACCCAGATGAATATATTTCATCTCAGTTGGATTAAGCCGATTAGACCTATAGAGTACTTGATAGCTTTTTTAAATTATTGTGCTCACTTTATTTTTCAATGTCGCTGTGCAGCACATCTCTGTCGCGATGTTGTACCTTATATGAGATATATTGTATGCATTAATGAAATAATAACTTAGCTGATTTATCATCTAATATTATACCGCTTCTTTTAATAGAATTTATTAATGGCTTTATCTTTTTTAATATGTAATTAACATGATCATTACAGGATAATTTGCAATCTATAAAAATTCCGAAAGAAAAAAGGTCTATTTACTAGTTATAAAAATCATGTACTTTGTTTTTTTAAAGTTCACTGTAAATTTTTTTTCCATTTATCCATTTCATATATCTATTCAAATCCTTATTTATCAATGATTCTTATAACTCTGAATTTTTTACAGTATAGCATGCAATCCTATCCTTACAGAACTAGCCCTTGTGTTGTGCATTTCTGTTGCTAATATTGTACTATACGTATATTTTATATTGTTCAGTGGGCATGTTGGTGAATGCGTTGGCATTCGAACGTTTATCCCCCATTTAATATTTTTGTTTGTAGTGATTAGTTGTTACATATTTTAAACTGATCTTATTTTACTTACTGCAGAAATAAGTTTTTATAATATCCCAACTTTGTTATGTCCAAATTGTCCGATAAATATAATCCTTCCATCCCTTTTTCTTAAACTCCCAGCGCTAAAAAAAAATATATAAAAAAAATTATTATACCCTTAATTACACAAACTGATATTATTGCAAAAAAAAAAACAAGCATTTATCAATTTTAATCTAAAATTAATCTTTCATTAATAAAAGATAAACCTACCATCTTAAAATAATAGACAATTATAATTAAATTATTAAAATAATAATTATTAAAAAAAAATATAATAATAATATCAATTAATAATAAACAATATTTTGTACATACATATATAAAATGTTCTAATCACTTATAAAAAACCATCATAGTCATGGTCCCATTAAATAAATAAATAAAAAAAAAAAAACAATCTAAAAAAAAAAAAAATAGAAAACCTGCTGAAGTTAATAAATTAAAAATCACATGAAAAAAAACAACGATTAAAACAAAAAACACGACGATATCAACGACAATAACGATTGTTAAATCTGCCACACTTATTTTGACGATTAAAAAAAAACTGAAAAAAAAACAACAACAAAACAGAAAACATAAAAACAATATAAAAAAAAATCAAAAAACAAAAAAAAAAGAACAAAATTAACAAAATATAAAAAAAGAGAAAAAAAAAACAGCTGTGATATCTTAAACAATTTAATTGACTTTATTTTGTGATAATTATTTTATAATATATTATTATTATTATTATCAACTTTACCTCTATTTCCCTTCCACACCCCTGTTTCCTATATTCATATGAATCTAAAAGACCCCTGTATCTTAAAAAAAAACCCAACCTAAGTAATAAAGTAATCTATAAAAATTCTATTAAATAATCCAATTATTAAAAAAATAAACACTCCCTCTTGTCACTACTCTATTACTATCTCTATATTCTCACCTCTATCTAATTTGATTAATAATTTGTAACTGGATTTTTTTGGTGCACAGGCAATGTCAAATTTCGTGTGTGAACCGTTTTTTTTTGTTCTCATCTTTAAAATAAATTTTTTTGTAAGTATCTTAAGATACTTTTTTTATTATTTTTTTTTTTTTATTTAAAATTAAAAGAATAGCTATTAAAATAATCATCATTATATTAAATATTATCCACCATGGATGATGATGGTTAAGTTTATGGATGAATTAGTTTAAGAAAAAAAAATCTTTTATTTAAAAAAAAAAAAAAAAAAAAAAAAAACAAAAAAAAAAAATTTGCGCGTGTTTCAAATCGCGTCTTAAATTTGTAATTAATAAACTAAATGCTAATAATTTGTGCTTTTATCTCTTTATATATTAAATTAACATACTTTAAAAAATTAATATAAATCCATGTATGTATGTACATATATAATATATATGTATATATACATAAATAATTTATAAATATTATCTAGTTTGTACCATTTCTTTTTTTTTTTTTTTCATTTTCAAAAACTTTTTTGAATTAAAAAAAAAAAAAAAAAAAAATATAAGAAGAAAAAAAAAAGCCGGTTAATATCTGATGTTAAACATTATTTTATATAATATTATAATACTAATAATGGAATATAATATAATATATAACATATATATAGCATATATTATAATTCGTCACAATACACACCTTTGTTATACCTATGTCATCATAATAAAATTGAATTCAAAATTTTAAAATTTGAATTTGAATTATTACTCACAAAATACAGTTTTTTAATTTTTTTTTTTCTCATACATTATAATACTGTATTATACAACTATTATATATTTTAGTGTTTTTTTTATTAGCAGAATGATACATATATGTATATAACTAATACGAGAGTTGGGTGATGGTTTTAGGTATATTTATGAAATGATTAGTTAGTATAAATAGATACATTATCAATAATAGATTAATTGAAAGCTCTTCGTATGTCTCAAATATTCAGGCAGCAGCTGGGAGTAGATTTTTGCAATCAATGAGTCGTGTAATTTTGGACTCACACGTCGCTCTCCTACATGGAAACTTTTCTATTTTTATAAAAGCAAAAATAATTAAAAGCTTTCCCGAAGTACCAGATGTTCAGACAGCGAGCGAGTGAATTTTCTGCGAGCGATTTTTTGCAATCAATGAGTCGTGGAATGGAAACTATACTACACTATCCTATTTTTATTAAAACCAATATTCTTAATATTTTTCTGAAAAAATCGCTCGCTGTCTCCGTTCGCGATTCCTTAATCAGTTCAGAACTACAATCACTTTGGTCTATTACCCTTAAGATATGATCTGAATGGGGTTTGGTTCACATGGGTATTTTATTAGTTTAACGTCAAGTATTAAGTGTATATCCGATGCCTAACTTTGATATATAATATAAGTGAATAAGCAAGTTCATACAACAGCTGCGAGCGGGTTGTGCGGGCTAATAACAAGTATATTAATTTTCAACTTGAAAATAAAGCTATCTTTACAACTCGACAACTTCATAATTATGTAGAATATTGAAATATTTGCTAAATATATACCAATGAATATGTAACTATAATATTTAATTGATATTTTTTTTAAAAGATTCTTTTAGTTACTAAACTTCAAATTCACTTAATTTCTTTATAAATTTTTTTTTTAAAGGTTGTCTTTCAAAGGCTAACTTTTTTAGAGTGTCTAGTGCAGCCTACTAAAGACTTACCCAAAAAATTTGCCTACTTTCTTTATAGCTGTTTTAATTTTTAAATATCCCTCGTACAAACTATTATTTAACCTTTAAAAAATCCAAAAATAAAAAAAATATATTTTTAATAGAACAAGTTAATTAAAATTTAGTTCAGATCCAGTCAAAAAGACGCTGAAATTAATTTATAGATTTATTTTGTTTTTGGTTGTGCAATTCATTCATGAATTAAAATGTATTTTGATTGTTTAATATTAAAGTTAGTATGTAAGAAAAAATTAGGAAGTATAACACAAGCTTATATTAATTATATTTTTTTTTAAATTTTTAAAACTGTAAATCAGTATAATATTGAATATAATAACCGGTTTGCTATTTTATATTAAAGAAGATTTTGGAAAACCTGGGTTCAGTGTTCTTTATATTCAAAGATTTTCCATAATTTTAAATGTAAATATGTGATAAGCATAAGAGAAATATGATCTTAACTTGAGAATGCCTTTCCTATACATTAATCACTCAAAACACTTAAAAATTTGAATTAAATCAATTCAAGCTAATATAATTGTGCTAATATAATTGAGCTAATTAGCTTGCACACGCGATTATACCTTACTTACAGTATTAAAGTTTTCTTAATAATATAATTTCAGTATAAGAAATTTAATAATTTTTACTAACGATCACAAAAAAAGACGGAGGCATTATTTTAAAATTATACTATTAGTACGATATTTATAATTATAAAAGTATATAATTAAGACATTTTATTACTTTTTAACTTAATTAGCTTACACAGACGAATTAATTATTAAATTGATTATTAAAAAGTTTAATATTTGAATCACTTACATTTGACATTTTTTAAAAAAAATTACATTTATATTCTATTAGCGCTAATCAGATTGAAGAAACTTTTTTTATTTCTATTCTTATTTTTCATATTATCGCGAATCTATCTAAAAAGACTTAAATTTCTTTATTATAAATACTGCTAGTCAAATTTACTAATAGAATACTAATAGTTGCAGTTGCCAGTTTGTTTTTGACTTATCGAAAAAACCCCCTTTGATTTATTTTGGAACTTTTAATAGTGGTGACTAATTTAAGTACAGCCTAAACTTCGAAATCGAACAATTTATGAATATTGGCATTAATATTGTGTTTTTAGAAAAATAGGGGTGGTATTAGTATTGTTTGTACTTTCATAAACCATATCAAAAGCCAATTATTACAAAATTCAAAAGCATAATTACATGCTAATAGAACTGACATTTCGTTCAGAATATAATAACATTACTGTAAACATTATACTAATAAGTTAAATAATTTTTTAATTTTAAAGCGCTTGATTACTGGATCAATCAACAATAATCAAGAAAATTCTTAAAAAAATCAATTTTTGTTTAGAATAGATTGTTAGTATGTATAACGAAAGGTGATATTTACGTTGATAATGTGTGAAAATTATAATGAATGATATTTTTTTTTTTATTTTTTAATATGCTAGTTCATCTATGCTTTCATTAGCACCAATCATACAAAACTGAAAACTTTCCATAAATTTCATAAAATTTATTAAACTTTCTTAGAGTATTTCTTAAAATCTTCATAATTTTTTTTTGGAATATATTTATATACAATAATATTTAATTTATTTTTTTTTAACCTTGAACCCAAGATTTGATTTTACCAATAGGTAGTTAATTTGGCATCTAACTATGTCACTAGTTTTTATATAATATATATATATATATAACTTTGGTAATTAGGAAAATTTTAGAAAAATTAACAAATGTAATATTAATTAATATAGTATTGAGCTTTTGAGTGAAATGTATGTGTATTAAATAAATAAATATCTAGTACCCAGTTTCTTTTCATTTCACTCCATCGATTCAATGGAAGACTATCACTGAAGAAGTCTGCATGTCGTATACGAAATACTGGTATTTGTAAAAAAAATTACTGAAATTAAAAGGAAACTACTCTGTTTTTAATTTTTTTTAACAATGTATAGACCTCAACGGAACAGTGGTGGCTTAGTGTGTAACCATTTGGTTTACTAATCTATGGGGTGCGTAATTCTTTTTACAAATCTCCATGGTGACTAAATATAATTTTAAATATACAAATATATAATACAAACATAATAAAGAATTTTACTTCTAAATTGATAAAAAAGTATTGAAAGTGGGTCCACAACGGGCTTCAAGGCCTACATGTTAGGATGGCTCATGCTACGCCCCATATCAAAATAACGTAGACATAAATAATTTTTTATATATAGTTTTAAATTTGCAGTAGGATTAGCAATAGATCTAGTATGAAAAATATAAGTTGTTTAACAGGTAAACTATCAAAAGATTTGTGAATACTTCCTTCGAACCTGAACTGCCCATTTAATTTTTATTTAATTTTATATTTTAGTATTAAAAGAAAATGTAAATTCTTATAATTTTATATGCTAATATCAGGGTAATGGAAAGAGTTTTACTATGACCTATATATAATTTAAAGATTGACTTTTAACTATTGCTCAAAAATCAATTAATTGAAAAAGCATTAAGACTTCATCAATGTTGTAAATTTAAATATGCATTAAATTTAATTTGCATTTCATTAAAATGACTGTTATTGGCTATTTTTTAATCGATATTTTTAAATCTTCAATTGATTCATCAAAGCTACGCCATTTTTCCATTTAATATCGATAATATTCCAGTAAATTAAAATCTTTTCAATTAAAATATTCGCTTCTTTGAACACTGTTGTCATCATCATTATAATTATCATCTTTGCACAACCATTAACATCTTAATGTTTGAATGGTATAATAATTAATTAATTAAAAATCGATAATCAGTCTAAAATCAAATATCGAAATAAAAGAGAGTAACCAAAGTAGTTCTTAGTATTAATATAATAAATTTAAAAATAATGTGAAAAAATATAATAACAATATATTTAAAGATTCTTATAAAAATGAAAAAAAAACTCTTGATTCATAAATTGAATTTTAATATTTGAATCCATTCAAATATGGTAACTTTTTATTTAAAAAATCGATTAAAAAAAAATTTTCAAAAATTATTTTCTGTTTCTAAATGATATTTTGTTGTTGGTGTTATGTTGAAATGGTAAAATTTGATTATTTTAATATTCATTTTGTAAACTAATTCATTCATTCAACTGAGCACAAAGTTTAATTTTAGATGATGATGTTGATGACTTTGTTAAATGAAATTTGATAACCAATTTTAAATAATATTTATTTTATATTCTATTCTAATATTTTATGATAATTATTATTGTTATGGATACTAGTTTATCTTTTGTTCTTTATTCAATTAATTTCATTTTTATGTTCTTATTTATACATATATAAATATATATATGTATACATAATTTAATTAATTTAAATTAAATCATCAAAAGTTAGTTAATAAGAATTAATTTACAAAATAAAAGTAGGTGATTTTTTTGTAATATATTTTTAATATTAATTCGATTAAATTTTTATGATTTTTTAACTCACACTTGCTATCATTTTTTATTAACCTTTTTATTGTAATCACAAATGTCTTTTACTTTGGGTTAGTTAGATTTTTTAAAATATAAATTTTGATTAGAAATTAGATTTTTTATTAATATCCCATCAAAAGTTCTACTTCTAAGTATATATTTTTTAAAAAAATATCCTAAGCCCGTTATTGAAACCCGTTTGTCAAGTGACAGTTTAACATTTCAAAAAATATTAAAGGAACAAAATAGAATAGAATTACATTTATTTAAATCGAGTATCGAACCTGTCAAATTTTAAATGCTTAAATAATTTTTAACAGTAAAATATAAACATCAAAATTGATAAGTCTCAAAGTGTCAAAATTGATAAACAAGTTTTAACATAGGGACTTGTAAATAAAAAGCAGAATTACTGCAAATCTGATTTATTTATTTATTTATTTGTAGTACCAGACAATAGTAAATATTGCCTGATAATATTAATCCTTTGCATATTTGACATTTGGACTTCCTATTAAATTATTTTAATATACACTATATTTTTTTATTAAATATGAGCCGAGGAGGATTTGAACCTCAAACTTTTCGATCGAAAAGCCGCCACTTTAAAACTGAGCTATCGGTCAGATGCGCAAATCTTTTAAGTCGAGTTTAAAAAAAGTTTTAAAAGTTTGACATAACGAATTATAAAATATTATCAAGTTTTTATCAGGCTTTTGTTCTTACATAAATCATAAATTAAGTATAGTTATAAATTATTATAATTAAAAGAGTGCTTATATTAAAGCAATTAAGGCTCTGATCTCCAGTGATTGTTATAAACGTAAAAAATATTTATGATATTAATAATCCTATTGTTGACAAAAATTGTTAGACTAATTGTCATTTAATTAAAAATTTGATTCTCAAGATTAATATAAGACTTAATTAAATTAAAAATAGATATTAGCATAAAGAAATTTTCCTAGTATCTATATAATATTCTATGTAGTATATTATATCGTATGTGTGAATTAATAAATTAATTAAAAAAAAATATATATGTATATATAAAATTTAAAACTTGTTTTTTTAAACGCTTCTATTTCTAGTTACTAGTTAACTTTATTTATAACGAAATATCAAATGCCAAGCTGTCTAACAATTCTTAGTTAAAAAATTATTATGATTCAAAATTTTGTTATAAAAATAAATTAATTTTTGTTTATTGATTTACTAAGAGTCTATTAATTTGAAGAGTTTGATTTTGATTTTTTTATGACATATATTAAAGAAATTTTAATAAAAGATCAACTTTTAATTTAAAGAGATCAATATATGGAAAGCATTATTAACTGGTAATCACATTCTTTTGCTATAGTTTATCATTATGAAGAAGTTGTTTTATAACAAAAGTTATTTATCTTATGGGTTCTCTTCTTAAAAAGTGCATTGCTCCTTGGCAATAATTTGTTCTTTTTTAGTAGTTAATGAAAAACTGATTAGTAAAGTGACTTTAAATTTGGTGTAAGCATTACTTCTTGGCAGAACAGTTAATTTTACTAAACAATTTTAAATTTGTTAACCCTTTTTAGCACATTTTCAAAAAATTTTGTAAAAATGTGCCTATATAGCTTCACTCTGTCCGTCCGTCCTTCCGTCCGTATGTTTACAAAAACGTTTACACCGTTTGAAATAGAGTAAAGAAATTTTAACCATGGGTAGTTTTTGCAAAAAAAATAATTTCGTAGAAGAATTTTTTTCTGTGGATACCTCCTGTTACGGGGCTACAGTCCCCCAAAGTTGGAAAAAGCCCTATATTTAAATTGTTATAACAAGAGTTCTGTTGGAGATATTTTCAATCTGAAAACGGCAAACGATAGCTGGTTTCATAAACTTTATAAATTTTAGCCAGGCAAATGTTTAGGGTTGCCATACGGTACTAAAATTTAACATTACACAAAACTCAATTTTTGCAAAATTTTTGACCACACATATCTTTTATATTTTTTTTTTTTTTTTTTTTTTTTTTTAAGCGCTTACTGTTCAACTGTTAGGCTAATAAGCCTGTCTATACCATAGGTACATGTTGGAACAGGGGGTCATATTATATTCGTATTATTAGAATTGGTCTTATTGAATTCCACATACAATTTTAAACATGAGATAGTACTAGGCCTTATAACATGTAGAAACGTCTTAGATTTTCAATATTTACAATTCTATTTTTTGTTTATATTGTAATATTTTATATTTAAGAAAAACCTTTAACATATGTCAAAATATAATATTGGGCCTTTAAATTTTGCATATTAATAAAAAAAAAATTTGACAGGTATTCAAGTCACAGGTGCTTAAAAATAGCAAAATTAAAATTTTCGAGCCCTTATAGTTCCTAAACAGGGGGCTTGACAAAAAAATTTTATTAACCGACTCCTACTAATATTTCAGGATCTAACTTCTCCCAAAATTTGAAGACCCTATCTTAAACCGTTTAGGAGATATGTGGGACCAAAAATTTTGCAAAAATTGAGTTTTATATAATGGTAAATTTTAGTATCGTATGGTATTCTATATCAGCGAGTTATATTATTTAATTAAATTATTTGTTTATATTTTGCATTTGTTTATATTGTTATATTTATTTATTTATTATTAAAGATATATAATTATTAATTATTGATTATGCCATTAATTTGAACCCAATGGCGAATGGTAGCTGAGTCGAGTCGAAAACCAGAAAACCAGAAATTTTTTCACTTTCACTAGAATTCGAACCCGGGCCCTTCCGCATGAAAGGTCGGCACTCAACCACTGTGCCTAGGGTCTTGAAATTTTAAGAGAAGTTAGATACTCAGAAATTAGTAGGAGTCGGTTAACAAAATTTTTTTGTTCAGCCCCATGCTTAGGAGCTATAAGGGCTCGAAAATTGAAATTTTGCTATTTTTAAACACCTGTACTTTGAATACCTGTCCAAATTTTTTTTTAATAATATACAAAATTCAAAGCTCTAATTATATTTCAACATGTGTGAAAGGTTTTTCTTAATTTTGAAGGGTGACGAAGCTACAGCCCCTGAAAATTCCAAAAAAGCCCTATATTTAAATTGATATAACAAGAGTTCTGTTAGGTTTATTTTCAATGAAAAAACGGTAGAAGAGAGCTGCTTTTATAGGCTTTCCAAAAATATGTCGTTTAAATATATAGGGTTGCCATACGATACTAAAATTTACCATTATATAAAACTCAATTTTTGCAAAATTTTTGGTCCCACATATCTCCTAAACGATTTAAGATAGGGTCTTCAAATTTTGGGAGAAGTTAGATCCTGAAATATTAGTAGGAGTCGGTTAATAAAATTTTTTTGTCAAGCCCCCTGTTTAGGAACTATAAGGGCTCGAAAATTTTAATTTTGCTATTTTTAAGCACCTGTGACTTGAATACCTGTCAAATTTTTTTTTTATTAATATGCAAAATTTAAAGGCCCAATATTATATTTTGACATATGTTAAAGGTTTTTCTTAAATTTAAAAGCGGTTCCTTAAATTGAAGAAAGTGTCTCTCAGTTTTACCCATTTTTGCTTAGATTGTATAATTCTAAGTAAAATTTCAAATTTTTGTGGAATTCAAAATTTAATTCCTAGAACCTAAAAACATGGAGGGGGACGAAGGGAGTGGGGGGGGGAGTTAGATACAGTTAGATCCTTGAGAAACTTGGCAACCTTCCCCATTGAAAGGCTATAACAACTTTAAAATAAAAATATTTACTGTTAGCACTAAATTTTATAAGTAAGCAGTAACTATTTCCAAGTAAATATTTCCAAAGTTAAACTCAGTATGTAATACAATATAATTTTGAAAATGTGCTTTTTTAAAAACCCTTGGTTTTTTTTCATCACTTGTTGATATTATGTTCGGAAAAATGTTTTTTATTTAAATAAATAATGCCTAATTTGTACCAAGCCTCGTTACTTTTAAAAACTATCGATCCAATACATTTTTCTAAAACATTTAAATCAATTCATCAAATGAATTTTTTCTAATACTAAAAATCAGTCTAATTGTTTTCAGAAAACTCTCCACATGAGTTTATTGGATTAAATATAAGTCTTCAAACTTTTATTTAAATCTTAAGTATTTAATGATCAAACTGTTAATATGACGATTTAACTTTCACTTTCAATTAAAATTTGTAACACTTTTCAATTCTATGTGTGGCTCATCACTTTAGTGCTATAATATAGAAATTGAAAAAAATAACTACAAATATTTACATAATTTTTATAGAAAAAAAAATATAAAGAAATAAAATTAAAAATGACGATCGCGACAAATGCCCGATTGTCTCAAAGTTCAGAATTTTGCATAGTTACACATTAAAAATTTTTTCATTTCTTCATACATATATGTATATATATATATATCTTTATATATTAAAAAAAAATTCTAAAATAAAAAAAAAAAGTCATTAAAGTTAACTGAAAAAAAAGATAAAGATGATGGGAATGTGACAATGGACAACGACCTGATTCAAGAAAGTGTCATCAGATCAAATCATTTTTTTTTCAATCTAAAAAATCTAAAAAAAAAAATAAATAGCTTAAAACTGGTTATGAACTTTAGAAAAAAAAATATACTTGTAGCATAATTTAAATTGTTATTTAATTAAAAGGTTTCGTTTGTAATGTATACAAATTTAATATGTAGTTAAAAAAATGCAAGCCTTCTAACAGAAAAAGGGAATTACATTCCCCGTGTGATTATCATATGGTAGTAATAGGAAATTAGGAGATTGTTCATTTTAACTCTTATCAACATTAAATATCAAAAGGGTCACCTTGAAAACTTGTAAGACAAATATACAAATTACATAATATAGTTGAACATTGTTCCAATTTTAATTAATGCAAAAGTCATCTATTACATAGGAACAGGAAAAGAGTTGGAAATAGAATGCTATAATTTTCTCTAGTATTCAATTATTTTATTGAGTATTCAGATATATAAGTACAATATAATTAATTTAACAAAGTAGCAGCTTTTAACAAAGTAGCAGCTCGTTTCTTTGTTGGATCTTTTCAATAGCATCCCTTGCAGTATAAACCTCATGCAATACAAAGGAAATATTTTTTGAACGAAAATAAAAACAAAAATTAGAATTTATCTTTAAGTTGTATTGATGCATTTAGATCTATTAATTTTAAATTATTCAAATTTATTGAATTTGATTTCAATTTCAATCAATTTTTAGAACATTTTCAAAAGATTTTGTAAAAATGTTCCTATATAATTTCACTCTGTTCATCCGTCCATCTGTTTGTCTGTTCGTTCGTATGTTTACAAAAACTTTTACATCGTTTGAAATAGAGAAAAGAAATATTTACCACGGGTAGGTATTGCAAAAAAAATAATTTAATAGAAGAACTTTTTTCTGTTGCCCACAGCTCCCCAATGTCGGAAAAAGCCCTATATTTAAATAGTTATAACAACTGTTCTGTTCGATTTATTTTCAATCTGAAAACTGTAACAGACAGCAGATTTTATGAGGTTAGATCCTCGAAAAATTTGTCAACCTTCCCCTTCCTTTTGGGGAACCTTCCATTGAGGGGCTATTAGGACTTAAAAATTAAAAATTTACTCTTTTTATAAGTAAGCGTTAACTTAGTCACCAGTGTATATATTTCCAAAATTAAACTTTAACATTGAAGATCCAACATTATATTTCTATAAAATACAGTATTAAACACTATATAATTTTAAAAATGTGCTTTTTTAAAAACCCTTGGTTTTTTTCATCAATTTTTTTTTAATTTTTTTGCAGTCTCAGTTAAATTTTACTTGAAGAGTCTGTCTATCTATCTTAAATCCCTAATATTCTGATTTAATCTATCTACATATATGCAGCTTATTAACATATGAATCACTATTAAAAAAGAACAAGAAAAATATAATAATTTTTTGAATATAATTAAATGTCTGGAAAATTTTGAATTGTCTTTTATAATTTATTAATATTAGATAAAATTGAAAAAAAAAACAAAACAAATTAGCTAATATTTACTTTAGAACATTAATTTAATTTATTAAAATCAATTATTATTAGTTTTAACTTTTTTAATAATAAATTAAAATAGTTCATTAAACTCTTTAAAACAAAAAAATTAACAATGATTTTTGAATTCGATTTGAATGATTAAATTTGATTTGAATGAAGAAAGGTGATTGCAATTGATTTTTATTAAATAAGAATTAATTAAATATAAATATTTCATTAATTGTGAATTTTTAATGGTCTGATGATAATAAAAATTAATAATTTAAAATTTAAAAAAAAATTTAATAAAAATTGATTAGGTATTATTAATTATATTTAATAAAATATAAATAAAGTTTAATGCGCCTTTTACACAAAATTAATTAAAATTTATTAAAATCACTAATTTTAATTTTTTTTTATATTATTGCTATATTTAGATTAAAGGCCGTGTTCTGTTAGTATTTTTAAATGTATTAATCATTTTATTAATCATTTTATATATTTCTGTCATTTTTGTTTTGTTTTTTTTAATAATATTCCAAAAAAAACGTGTGTAAATTCAACTTATAAGATAAACAAATAAAAAGTAATTATATGTTACGTATTGATATCAAAAAAACAAATGTCAGCTGTTATTACAAAAAGAGTTGTCACACTTCTACTCGAACACAACCATTTCATATTTGATTCAAAAACATTTATTCGGATTTAACCGCTTTTTAATTCCGATAGAACCGGTTTTTCTTTGGAAACAAGACGTCTTCTATCATTTTAAAAGTTATTAACACTTTTATAGCAGACAATTGGAGCATGGCCTTAATTAAAAAAAAATTAATATAATTCTAATAATAACTAATTATTGAAATAAGTGTAAATTAAGTTATAAAATAACAATTTATGTAATAACACTTCTTCTATTTCAATAACCCTTTCTCTAAAATACAGAATCCGATCCAAAAGTATGTGATGAACTTATGCATGCAAAAATTGTTGGCTTGGTATTAGATAAGTTTGTTCTTCTGTCAACTTTAAACGAAAAGTTCGTAATTTTTTGACGGTTATAAAAAACTTTATTTCAAACTTTATTTGTAATAAAAGAATCACAATGGAAATTTTTGGCACTAAAAAAGTTAAAGTTTTTGAAATTTTAAATTTAATTAACATTAACAATGTTTTATATTAATAAGCTAATAGGTACGCTGACGTTAATATGACAGCTCATATTATTAAAATGTTTTGCGAATGTCAATTATCTCGTCAATCGAACTCGATGAATCTAAAATTAAGGGAGAATTTTTTTCAAAATACTCTGCGTGATCGTTTAATAACCTTGAAATACTCTGTGGGGTCTTTTAATCCCTAAAAACTATACTTGCTAATTAATTTTTTTAACTACTCATTGTTGTAACAAAAAAACTTTCAAAATTACAATGTAAATGTAAAATGTAATAAAATTAACAGACATATTCATATACCTTTATCATCTAATAGCAGCTACCATTCTTAAAATTTTTTTAAAATTATTTTTTTTTGTTTTTTTAATTTAAAAAAAAAGAATTTAAAATATTCATAAGTCAAGTTTAATATTTTAAAATCTATTCATTTCACTAAATTTAATAAAATATCGTTTGTTTCTAAGACGATAATTTTTTTTTTTTTTTTTTTTGAATCCAAAATATTCCTCAAAACTAAAGTATATTAAAATCCAATAAATTACAAAATATTTTACAATTTAATATAACCGGCAACCCTGATATAATTGTTACCAATCTAAAAAGTCAAGATCATTGACATTCATTTCTAAGAATTTAGAATAGTATTTTTTGTTTTTGTATCGAAGTACTAAATGGTACCTACTCTTAGAACCTAATTAGCTTAAATGGATACCTATCATATCTCCATATCAAAAGAACTTTGATCTAAGATTAAAAAATTACCGTATTGAAATAAAATGATTATTGTTAGCACGCGATTAACTAATGATTTTAGTTATCGCGTGCCTGATGACTAAATTAATTCAGCGTCACTAATTAAAAAAAAAAAAAAGTTTTAAAGACCTGTTTTTTAGCGTGCGGGAGTAAAACTATATTAGTTGCCAAGTTTAAAAGTTTTTTAAAATCTAGATTTTTAGTTTTGTTCTCGTTCGTTTTTTGAAACAGTGAAGCAAGTTTATTTTATTTAAACAATATGTCAAAAAAATGAAATGTGATCTTTTTGTTATTGTTTTTTTTTATTATTTTGCATTATCTGTCTATTATCTAAGGTGACCAGATTAGTATTTTTTAAAATACAGAACATGCTTTAAAAAAATTTTTATCAAATTTTTGAAAAAAAATAACGTTTAATTTTTAATAGTTTGGGAAATACTTCAACTCAATTAGTCATTTGTTATTAATCATAGGTATATAATAATGCCATTTTAAAAGCTTATGCAATGTATTAGAAAAAATTTAAGTCTAAGCTCCGTTTAATGAATAAAAGCGAATATTTGAAAAAATCTTAAGGCACTTAACTCGTATTTGTTAATATTTCAATACTTTGAAATCATTATGTATCAAAAATAATTCAAAAAGTAATTAAACTCAATATTCAATTACTTTTTGGGAATTAAAAGTATTTTCATATGATATTTTTATTTATACTTAAATTTTGCGAGTATCCAAATTTTACTAATATAGTTACTTGAAAGGTAATGAGTAACAGGTAATGGTACTGATAATAATACAGGTACTTAAAATTTACAGGCCTGATTTTAGAACACAATATAGAATTAGTAAAAAAACTAATTTCTCAAATGATTAGTCTATAAGACATATAATTATAATTTACAAGGATTTAGAGGAGACGTTTAGATCTTCGTTCATCATTTCGATTTGAACAGCTGGGAGCACAGTGGTTAGAATGCCGACCTTTTATGCGAAAGGTCCGGGTTAGAATCCCAGTGAAGGTGAAAAACTTTTCTGGTTTTCGATTCGATTCAGCTATCATTTGCCCATTGGGTTCAAATTAATGGCTTAATCAATAATTAATAATTATATGTTTAATAAAACATATATTAATATTACTATATATACAAATGCAATATATAAACAAATAATTTAATTGAATAATATAACTCACAGATATAAAATACCATATAACTCAAATAAAAAATATTGCAATATTAACAAAAATAGAATTGTATCTAATAAAAATCTAAGACGTTTCTACATGTTTTAAAGCCGAGTACTATCTCATGTTTTAATTGTATGTGGAATTTATTAAGATCAATTCTAATAATACGAATATAATATGCCGCCCTATTCCAGCAAGTACCTATGGTTTAGACAGGCTTATTAGTCTAATAGTTGAACAGTTAGCGGTTTAAAAAAACAAAAAAAATTTACCTTTGTAATATTTGAATTTTTTAATTAAACTTTCCTTGCCTAATTAAAGGCCTTCCGACTTATTGTTGAAAAGTGGTGTTTAGTAGATTCGTCTAATATACGTATTCGTCTCACTTCTCAATAGATTTTTTCTATGATGTGTAAATACTATCAAAGCCTACTCTAAGATGATTATAATGGTAACATTAAATTGAAAAGTCTTTTATTCTCAGTCAAATTTATATGCACCAGGTGATTTGATTTAAATTTTTTCTTCGCTAATATTTTAATATGAGATCACAATTCTATAAAACATTTGAAAATATGTTGCCTTTGAATAATGAGTGGGTGATATTAGCTTATTAAATATTGAATCGGCAAGAACTTAGAAAGAGCTTAACTTAATCGCAATTTTAGTGAAATTATCAATTTTCTGGTCGTTATTAAAATAATTTTATTCCAAATTCAAAATTCAAATTTTTGAATTTTTTTATTTAATTTTGCTAATATTTTTTTTTGTCATGCTGAGAATGGAAAATTTACAGTGCAAAAAAAAAAAAAAATTTCGGGGATTAATATAAATTAATTAATATTCAATTTGTAATTTATAGGCTTTAAGTTAAAATGATCGTAAATTATATTTTTATGATCATAATGATAAGATAAAGTTTTGTTTTTATTCTTGTTTTCTTAAAATTTTTGAATAAAATTTTGAGTAAATTTATTTGGGAGTTCAGCTCATGTCGCGCATCGCAACAATAAAATAAAAAAAAAAATTTAATTTAGATTGAGAACTGAAAGATATGACCATGGTGGGTCTGTTTGCTTGTTTGTTATTTCATTAGAATTTTTATTTGTTTTGTTTTTGAATAACTACAATAAAATTTTTATCAATCTTTTGATCTTAATTCTTAAATAACTTATTACCACCTTTTAAAATATATAAATATAAATTTGATTTGATTAAAGATAACAATTTACATTTATTTTAATTTATATTTTTGTTATTTATAATTAATTTTCTATAATCATTCGTTGCGAATATAGCTTTGCAAAATGATTAGAAAACTTATGCGCAAAGCGCTGAATTAATTGGACATTAAAACAAAAAAGTGGGTAAATTGTTGTATTTAGATATATATATTTTGATAATTTATTTATTTATTTTGTTGATTTTTATCTTTATTAATATTTGATTTGTTTTATTATTAAAAAGATAAGTTTCATGGGGTTTTATTTAGCAAATCGCAGTTTCTTATTATTGTCATTATTATAATTATAATGTTTTAATTTTTTATTTCAAAAATATTTGTATTATTTTAATTAATAAATTTTTTTTGTTTTTTTTTAAATTATAATATTTTGATAATTAAAAGGTAGTTTATTGTTATTTATTGTTTTAATTTTTGGAACAACCGCAGATTTGACAATTTTTATTTCCAAAGACAAAAAAATGTTAACGAACTTTTTATAATATATGGAATATTTTCGATTGCAATTTTTTTAATATTTATAAATTTTTCAATAGTGTGCACAACGAATTTTATATAAATAAACTGTTGATAATTATTATTAGTAAACAGTGGTTTAACATTATTTGAATTTAGTACTAAGGACATTATTAAATTAGATAATTTTGAAATATTAGACTATTTTTTTTTTTAATGCTCATCGGTAAATTTAAATTTCTCTATACAAGCCGTACTTAAAAACTTCATTGCATATATAATCTTAACCTCCTGAACACAATGAACGCAGACAACAACGTTGAAATTCTTATTCAAAAGTTAAACATGTGGAAAATAATACAAATGCACTCAATGAAAGTAACAACAAACAAGTGATGAAAAAAAACCAAGGGTTTTTAAAAAAGCACATTTTCAAAATTATATTGTATTACATACTGAGTTTAACGTTGGAAATATTTACTTGGAAATAGTTACTACTGACTTATAAAATTTACTGCTAACAGTAAATTTTTTATTTAAAAGTTGTTATAGCCCTTTAATGGGGAAGGTTGCCAAATTTCTCAAGAATCTAACTTCAACTCCCCCCCCCCCCTCATCCTCTAATTTTTTAGGTTCTAGGAATTAAATTGTGAATTACACAAAAATTTGGAATTTTACTTAGAATTTTATTATCTAAGCAAAAATGGGTAAAACTGAGAGACACTTTCTTCAATTTAAGGAACCCCTTTTAAATTTAAGGAAAACCTTTAACATATGTTAAAATATAATGTTGGACCTTTAAATTTTGTATATTAATAAAAAAAAAATTTGACAGGTATTCAAGTTACAGGTGCTTAAAAATAGCATAATTTCAATTTTCGAGCCCTTATAGCTCCTAAACAGGGGGCTTGACAAAAAAATTTTGTTAACCGACTCCTACTATTTTTTTAGGATCTAACTTCTCCCAAAATTTCAATATCCTAGCTTGAACCGTTTAGAAGATATGTGGGGCCAAAAATTTTGCAAAAATTGAGTTTTATATAATGGTAAATTTTAGTACCGCATGGCAACCCTATACATTTAAGCGACATATTTTTGTAAAGCCTATAAAAACAGCTCTCTAATACCGTTTTTCGATTGAAAATAAACCTAACAGAACTCTTGTTATGTTTATTTAAATATAGGGCTTTTTTGGAATTTGCAGGGGCTGTAACTTCGTCACCTTTCAAAATTAAGAAAAACCTTTGACACATGTTGAAATATAATTATAGAGCTTTGAATTTTGTCTATCACTAAAAAAAAATTTGGACAGGTATTCAAGTTACAGGTGTTTAAAAATAGCAAAATTTCAATTTTCGAGCCCTTATAGCTCCTAAATAGGGAGCTTGACAAAAAAATTTTGTTAACCGACTCCTACTAATTTTTGAGTATCTAACTTCTCCCAAAATTTCAAGACCCTAGCTTGAACCGTTCAGAAGATATGTGTGGCCAAAAATTTTGCGAAAATTGAGTTTTGCGTAATGTTAAATTTTAGTACCGTATGGCAACCCTAAACATTTGCCTTGTAAAAATTTATAAAGTTTATGAAACCAGCTATCATTTGCCGTTTTCAGATTGAAAATATATGTAACAGAACTCTTGTTATAACAATTTAAATATAGGGCTTTTTCCAACTTTGGGGGGCTGTAGCCCCGTAACAGGTGGGGCTACAGAAAAAAATTCTTCTACGAAATTATTTTTTTTGCAAAAACTATCCATGGATAAAATTTCTTTTCTCTATTTCAAACGGTGTAAAAGTGTTTGTAAACATACGGACGGACGGACGGACGGACAGAGTGAAGCTATATAGGCACATTTTTACAAAATTTTTTAAAAATGTGCTAAAAAGTGAATGAACTTTTAACTTCTGAGCTAAAATAAATTTCTTTAGTTTACTTTCAGTTCAATGATTGAAAAATTAATTATTTTTATTTACTTAATTTGTTTACACCATTGATACTTTAACATAATAACGCATAATGCAAAGCATGCTTTAAAAATTCGATAGCTACGTCTTTTGACACTTTGGAACTTCGATGCTGCGTCATGGCTATGCTCATTGTGGCTAAGCCATAAAAGTTCAATAAAAGTTCAATATGTCAAAATTATTTTAAAAAAGAAAAGTTTTGTGAACTTTTTTGATGCTGATGGCAATCTGTTTTCTAATCACTTGTAAAATTTAACATATTGTGAATTTTTGTCAGTTTCACATTTACATATTAAGTTGGAATAAAATAATCATTATAAACATATTGTTTTAAATATGCTTTTATTAAAATAAAGCAAGCCCCTAAGAAGTAGAAAATAAAAAAAAAGTAGGTAGGTAGATCTTCGGCTTTAAGAGCTGTTATAATATAAAAGTAATTTGCTTTGTAAAAAGGGAATTTGATAGGCAATCCATTTTTGCATAGAGCGTAATATTTGAGCATGACATAATGTTATAGTAAGGATCCGTCCTTTTGTGGAACTTCCAGTTATTTTAAATGTCAGTTTTATTTTTCATTTTCTAGTTATTTTTTCTTTTATACTTTTCATTAACAAATTAATGAAGATGCGATTAATGGTTTATCTTTTAATTTATCAAAGTGCATTATTCCATTTTTGAACATCTCATTTAAATTTCTCATTCTGTTCGAAATATTAAAAATATGTTTACATTAATATATTTTCATAACATTATATAAGTATAAAACCAAAACAATAAAAAATTAAATATGTACATTATAAATTCATCTTTTATAAAAAATATTTAGTTTTGATGATTCACAAAATTTATGGTATACCTGATTAATTCAAGGTTAAAAATATTTCCTGCTTTAGTACTTGATATTTTTACTAAGAACAATTGACATTTTTTGTTTTTAATTTTTTGGAAAACTTAATAAAAATCCCTACAGGTTTTTTTTTCATATTTTTATGAGAAACTTTAAATATTTAAAAAGTGCAACGCCCACCTACTAAATAAAAACAGGTCATAACAAAATTACTGTCATTTAAACGATACTCTTAATTGTTGATTAACATAACAATTGCGGTTATATTTCTTTTACAATACTGCAGCTCAAAATTATATATAAATTGAATAAGATGATATAAGAATGGTTTATAACTGATATAACCGTTTAAAATTCAAAAAATCTGGTTAAGTTCATTGCTAACAAATTATCTGAATGAAAAACTAGAACTTATTTTTAAAAATTGGTTTTGTTTTTAGAATAAATAGAAAATGGAGTTACCTAATTAAGTAAAAACTTCTAAGGGAATTAAAGGCAAATTCTCATAAACCATAACGGTTTATGAAAATTTCAAGAAAAACTTTTGAAAATCTGTATTTGAAGTTTATTAAAAACTATGAAATAGTCGTTATTAGATTAAATTATTATTTTGTATTCCTTTAATGCTCCTTAGCTGTGAGCAGTTAACTTTCAAATAAATCCCTAATAATCCCTTATAGTTAACCAGTACTTAATTTCAATAAAAACTGTTTATTAGTCGCATTTAAACTAGTATAATTCTATTTATTTATTTATTTATTTGTTTACTTATGTCCCCTGCCACATACATTGTGATAAGTAAGTGAATCTGCCTTTTCATTTCAGGTGTGGCAGTTAAATTTATTTTATATTATGGTATCGACTTTTACGTTATCAGTTATAAATTATATATTTTTATTAGATATGATCTGACCGGTATTTGAACCCGAGACTTTTCGATTCAAAGCCCGCTACTTTAACCACTGAGCAAGTCAGATGGAATATAAGTTATTATTTTAAAGAAATTAAAGTTTTTAAAGGACATGTTGACAAGGATTGTATTTTTGTATTGACTCCCTCACTCTTATGCTACTCTTATGAGACACAAGCATTATTTGAGATTTAATTTATTTTTGAATTATAAAAAGGCCTTCAGCAAACACGACAATACCTATAGTTTTGCAACACGTTTCTTTTCTAAAATCTAATATGGGAAAATATGCTCTAATCACAAAGAGAAGATGCTCTATGACTTTACAAAAAAAAAAGTATTAACAATGGTGACACATGTAGGCAGACACCCGACAATACCTATAGTTTTGCAACACTTTTTTTTCTTAAAATCTAATATGGGCGTATATACACTTTGAAAAAATGTAATTTTTTAATGACGTTTATGTGTTAGATTTCTGTATTATCTAAAATTTGTCGTTAAAGATGTTAAGCTGATAATCACACAGTCTATGTCATCTCTAGATATACGAAACTTTTTCAAAAATACATTTTATTACCTAAAAATAATATTTTTTTTCCATCTATGATCTTAAAAATTTTTTTATTTAAATTTTATATTTGAAGTTGATAATTATGACATTTTAATTTATTTTTATAATATCTCCCTTCAGGCTAGCCAACAGTTGTGTTTCCACATTTAAAATTTTTTTCGATTTTGTCTCCAGTTTTTCTCGACCTAAAGTTGGCAACCCTGTCTACTTTTAAGATTCACCAATGATATGAAACTGACGTAAAAGAAGTTCTTTGAACCTGATTCAAAATAAAATAAAATCAAAAGATAAAAAGTATAAATGATTTTCAAAAAATCTATTCTGATCGGATGCTTTGTTATATAAAATGACAACTTAACTATACTAATTAAATTGTCTATATCATTTAAAAGTTCGTAGAAAAATTAAAAATTATCACATCAAATCTAAAATTTTATTTTATTTTTAAGTTTTTTTTTGTTTTTTACCTACTGGGGTGTATTATTGTGTATTTAAAAAAAAAAAAAACAAATTCGCCAACTTTAGAGACTGTATGGCGATCTCAGAACAAAAACAATAATTAACCAAAACAAGCATAAAAGTGCTGATTTTTGTTTTGATGAAACACACATTCAAATTAGATGTCATTTTCGTTTATTTGTCAACCTTTTTTTTTTTTTTTTGGTTAAGATTTAAGCTTTTTTTTAATGAATTTTTAATTTTTGTTTGACTTTCACACGAGTTTGATAAATTTAAAACAATTAACAGTAAATAATCCACATTTTGGCAAGTTTTCGCAATAAATCCGAAATTGAATATAATTATAAGAAATAAAAAAAAAAGGAATGATTAAAATTAAATAAAAGCATTTTAGTTTCAATTTATAAGCCATGTGTTTCAACTATTTATAAAGGAATAATTTTTATAATAGGAGAAGTTTGAGTAGAAAATTAAGATAAACTCAAGTTGAATGTTATTATATGTTTTAAAATTTTATTCATTTATGATTAACTAATTTAATTTCCTTTTAGCAAATGCTAAAATTAGAACACACCGCTAGAAATTTAACGAACGTCATAGAATCGTTTACAAAATTTGAAAGTTCTAGATTAATTAGGAGAACATGAAGTTTAAATTAAAGTAACTCAATTTGCAGGAAAATTTTTAATTATAGTTCAGATGCCTAACTTAAAAAGACCATGAGATGTGAAAAAGATATTTAATGGAAGCCAAATTACGTTTATTGAGGTATAATGCAAATGTACAAATCAACACATGTATACTTTGTTCAAGATTAATCATTTAATTAATTTTTAGAGACTTCCTTAATTTAACTAGAAACACCTTTTTAACTAAAGTATTTTTTGAAATCGCTTTAATATTTTTGTCATAATAACTTATTTACGATGTTTTCTAAATTTCTAAAAATTAAAAAAAAATAACAAGTGATGAAAAAACTAAGGGTTTTCAAAAAAGCACATTAGCAAAATTATATAGTGTTTCATACTTCGTTTAATTTTAGGACTATATACAATGGTGCCCATTTTTAAAAAAAATGATAAATTTTTAAGTCCTAATAGCTCTTCATTAGGGAAAATTTTCAAATTTTTACTAAGCAAACTTATGATGATTTTCAAGAGACACTTCCTTCAATTTGTAGGACCCCCTTTAAATTTAAGGAAAACCTTTAACACATTGTAAAATATAATATTGGATCTTTAAATTTTGTATATTATTAAAAAAAAGTTTGAACGCTCCTAAACAGAGAGCGCGACAATCGACTTCTATTAATTTCTAACGATCTAACTTCTCCCAAAACTTGAGCCGTTTGTGAAAAAACTTGAAAATTGTGCAAAAATTGAGTTTCTCATAACTTTTAGTTTTAGTACCGAATGGCAACTCTATATATTCAGGCGATATATTTTTTTAAGCTTATGAAGCAGTTGTCCTCTACCGTTTTGAGATTGAAAATATAGCTTATAATATGCTTGTTATACCAACTTAAATATAAGGCTTTTCCAGAATTTGGGAGAGCTGCAGCTTCTTTCATGAAATAATTTTTTTGCAGATCTCTAATACCTACCCGTGGTAAAAATTTCTTCCCTCTATTGCAATTTGCAAACGTTATAAAATTTTTGACATACGAACTGTCGGACGGCTGAGCAGAGTGAAACTAATAGGCACATTTTTACATATTAAATTTTTATTACATTAGGGAGTCCACAAATAAGTAAGGGGAACAAAGACAATATTATAATATTTTATATTACAAACATGATTAAATATGCCACTTCTTCTGAATTTTAATATTATTTTAGTCAATCATAGAACGGAACTGATATTTTACTCTTTTATTTGATTTCTCATATAAAAAAACAATTTCTTTATAATTATATAATAATAATAAAATAATGGAAAATATTTTTCAATTATAAATTCTAAGAATTTTGAATTTAAATGGAAAATTTAAAATAAAAATATTTAATAATTATTAATTACTAAGTGTTTTTTCAACCATTTCAAAAATATTTCTGTGCTAATTAATAAATAGATTGCATAATTAATTTTTTAGGCCTTTTTTCAATTGCAATTGCAATTGTTGGCAAAAATTCAAACACCCACCTTCATTAGGTGGAGAGTAATGCTCATATAAAATAAGAAGTTGTATGGCAGCTACTCGAACCCACTCCACTAGACCAACCAAATTTTGCAGAAACTTTGGCCATAAAACTAAACTACTTTTGGCAAAATTTCAGACACGCAGCTGTAATAGGTACAGAGTAATGCTCATATAAAAAAAGAAGCTGTATGGCAGCTACCCGAACCCATGGACCAAAATGGCTGGATTTAAATAGCGATGAAGGCTATTGCAAAAAAACGAATTTGCGAAAATTTCAAGATCCTAGCTCCTTTAGTTTTTGAGTTATCGTGCGGACGGACAGACGGACGGACAGACGGACGGACGGACGGACATACATAGCTAAATCGATTTATTTTTCGATTCTGACGCCCCCCCCCCTCCTTCTCTGCGTCACAAACGTAATGGCAAATTTATTATACCCTTTGACTATATAGTCATACGGGTATAATAATATAAGAATCAATGAGAATCTTAAGTCAAATATAACATATTATGAATTTACATATTTGCATTTACATAAAAATATAGAAAAACATATTTGCTTTAGATTATAATCGAACCTTTCAACCTAAAGTTAATACGTTTCCTAGGTCATCAGCCAAACCATTCGAACATTTGCCTGCTTACTTGCATGATTTGCTAAGTGTTACTTTTATCAAGAGAGTCACGTAAAGTTGCAACAGAATCTTGTCTTTTCTAATAATACCAGTAGAAGAATAAAAGGTGATAGAAGATAAGACGAAAGAAATTGAGATAAAGAAGAAGAATAGATGAAGAAGATACTATACAAGATAGATGGAGAATCTATTCACACTTTTATAAACAAATTGTTTCAAGAATTGAGAAAGTTTTCTCTTCTTTTTTAAAATTGGAAATTTTTTAAACTATTTGACCATCACTATCAACTTAGCATAAAGGTTACGCAAAGTAGCAGCAGAATCTTATGTTTTTTTTTACAAATAATAGATTATCTTTTCCTAGACGTTATGGAAATCTACAAAATGCAAGTTAGTTCTACAATATAATTATATAAACAATAACATTATTTAAATTGTTCTGATTTAACAGTTTCAAGATTATAATAAAAGATATTCAACACTTTACCTTATAATTAAAATCAAAAATTAAACGAGGAAGAGTGTGGTAGAGTAGACTGTGTCAAGTCTGGGATACCCGTATGACAGTAATATCAACATTATATCATGCGATATATAACAGCTACCCACTGCAATAGACCAACCAAATTTTGTACAATTTTTTGCAAAATTAACAAAACTAAACTTTTTTTGGCAAAATTTCAGACACCCAATTTTAATAGGTACAGAGTAGGTACAGAGTGGATTTCAATAGAAATGACAACTACTGCATAAAAACAAATTTGTGAAAATTTCAAAATCCTAGCTCCTTTATTTTTTTGAGTTACCGTGAGGGCGGACGTACGGACACACATAGCTAAATCAATTTTTTTTTCGATTCTGATCCGATCCATACCCTCTATTTATACGGGTATAAATATATGTTTTTGATATACCAAAATTAGAAAACTCCAAAAGAACAAAATAGTATTATGCGACATACCATCTCTCTCTCTCTTACAGTTAAAGTCAAATTGTAAGTAATATTCTATCAAAGTTAATATAAATTTTTGTAACCTTACACAAAATAATTATTTGAAAAAGTCAAAGTTCAATTTTAATCTTTAATTTTTAATAAAACTCCACAACTTGATTCAGTTAAAATAGTTTTTATATTTCTCATATTTTAATTTATATTTTTCAAAATTTTAAAATATTAATTTAATCTTATTCTCCAACAACTAAAATAATTTCAAAATAAAACAAAATTTCAAAAACAAAGCGCAAATAATTAAAAAAAAAATATGTACTCAAAAATGCGTACGATCATTCTTTGATCAGATTCTCTAACTGTTAAAAATTTCTTTTAGTATTTTTCTCTAAATGCAGATACATATTTCAAAAATATGTACACCTACTTAAGTTGAAAAACTAGTTAACACAAAAAATACAATTTTAGTAGCAATCATTGAATTGAAAAATTAGCTTTAACAACTCTTCATTATTTAAAAATGATAAAAGACTAGATGAACATGAAATTGTCAGAATAAATAAAAAAAATTATATATGGAGAATCAACAAATTGCCATCAATGTAAAGTCTTCAAGTATGAATGTTTATGTACTAATTTAATAATATAAAATTTTGTAATTTTTCTACTATTAATATTTTTTGTTAAGTTTTTGTTGACTAAATGTCAACTGGCTCGTTGGTCTAGGGGTATGATTTCCGCTTAGGGTGCGGGAGGTCCCGGGTTCAAATCCCGGACGAGCCCAAGTGAAAATGTTTTTTTTTTTTTAATTTATTAAATTTTGTTTTTAGTTTGTATAATTTTGTATTAATTTTGTAATAATTTTATTCAAATAGTTTTTTTAAATTTAGCATTATTTAAGAATCATTCATTATTTTTACTTTTCGTTAATATTTATATTTATTTATTTGGTGATATTCATATTTAATTATTATGTTCTTATTCTTTTAAATAAATTGTAGCTACTAAAATGCAATTTGTTGTACAATCTTTCCTGCAACTAAAGGTGTAAGTGCAGGGCTGTAAAAAGTTCAAATTTTGACTCAACTCGTCGCTCAACTCAATTTTTGAGTCCGCTCAACCTGTGAGCGCATGTGTATCGCTAATAGTATGAGCGGACTCACCATTTGAGTTGAGCTAAGAGTTGAGTTTGGTAATCGAGTCCGCTCATTTACAACCCTGTGTAAGTGTAAATATTACGACTGTTATTGATTTTTGACAATTCTGATGTCATTGCGCTCTCAGTGTAATAGTTCAAGATCAAAAACATAAAAGAAATCGGATAATGTGAATATGGAACTCAAAAAGATCTAACAGATCCAAATATGCTCTAATCACAAAGAGAAGATGCTCTATGACTTTACAAAAAAAAAGTATTAACAATGGTGACATTTGTATGCAAAGGAAGAGTAATGCAAATGTATATGCAATAATATATAGGAAATTTGTACATGTTATGTAGCCTAAGAACCAAGAAGTAGTGCAGAAGTACTGAATGGAAATAATTCTTTTCTACTGAATTTAATATGAATAGTGGGGAAAAATTAACCAGTTTTGCACTAATACATTGAAAATTTCTCGAATTCCTTTCTGCACTTTTTCAGTACTTTTTCAGTGGTGAATGGAACTAGTTATTTATTACACTTTTCAATACTTTTTCAGTACTGGTTATAAGTAGTTTTCTCAGTTTTGGTTTAGTAAAAAGCTAATATTAATTTTACCATTTACTAAAAATTATTAGAAAATCACGTCACTGCTGAACTCAAGTTATGAGCGTATGTATACAGGGTACACCAAATATGATCAAATAGTTTCAACGAACATTACGAATAATAAAATCAGATATTAGAGAATAATTTTTAAAGAAAACGGGCTATGTTGTTAAAAGCTTATAACAAATTTTAAGAAATACCCTGTGTTCTTGTAGGCCTTGCATTGTCATACATACTATTAACCATTTCATTAACAAGATTTGGAAATTATTACTTTACAAAACAAAATCAAAAATTTGCAAAATAGGGGAATACAAATAAATTGACAAATTTTAAAATTATAAGATTTTGAAATTTATTTAAAAAAAACTTATTAAAATTTTATAAAGAAGGTTATAATATTAATATTAAAAAAATAACTCATCAATTTATTTCATCAAAAATACAATCATTTCATTTACAATTTAGCGGTCCTTCTACTTTTAAATTACTTCCTAGATTCTTAATTACAATTTATTTCTAAGGCGAACAAACTATACACCTTCTAAAGGAATTAATATATAATAAACTATAAATAGTTATAAATTTTATCAATTATTTTGTTAAACCCAACAATTTCATCGTAAATTTTATTTTTGTTATTAAAATATTGAGTACAGATTCAGAGTTCAGAATATTCTTGGGAGTCGAATTGTATAAAACATAAAAAATAAAACGGAATAAAAAGAAGTAAAAAATTGATTTTTTGACCTTAAAGACTTATTTTTATTTTAAAAAAGTTCAAATTGGACGCACAGTATTGTAAACAAAACAATATTCTAAAGATGTAAAAAAATTGTAGTACATTTTGAATGCCAGTTATGATTTCCAGATAATCAGAAAAAAAAGAGGTAAGATAAATATCTTCAATTTCGATTAAATTTATTATTCATTCATGATATTAACAGGTATTTTAACAGGCCAGGCGGGTGTTCAAATTAAACTGTTGGACAGATATTTGTGAAAAGAATATAAAAAATTAAGAAACTTGATATTATGTTTCTGAAACGGGATTTAACATTGTAAATGCTTGTAATTTGGAATAATATTGACACTCTTACGCTTTAGTAGGTTGTTCTGAAAAATTGTTAAATTAGATTTGGAATTGTTAATTATAAATTACTTTCAATAGATCTTCATAAATATTTCGTTTCCATTATTTTTGTTTAAAAGGTGTAATAATAAAGATTCCTAAAAGCGTACTATTATCATTAGATCCCGAACATTGAACCATAAATTAAATTTTATAACCATTATTAAAAATTGAAATATAAGCATCCATTTGGTTTAACGTCTGTCTAATTTTAAACGTAGCTTTGTTCAGAAAAAGTGAATTCCTAGAAAACTAATATTTTCGGAAAAAATTAGTTCTTACAAAACCAGTTATAATAGCCAATAGCTAAAGTACAACTTAAACAAATCAATGTCTATCTTAGTCCACCTTAGTTACTAGTCATATGAATTGACTCTAATTCAAATTGTAGTAACACTTGAGTTGCAACATAATTTATAATATAAAGATGTGATAAAGAGATTTTTTTACTGATAATAAATGAATTGATTGTAAAAGGAATTAATCGCGTTTTTTTAAAAAAAAATTACAAGAGGAATTTCTCAGATACAATCAAAAAATCATATAAATTAAAAAAATATTCGATATTAATCAATTTTAAATTAAATCAATAACGTGTTACTAAATTATTTACAAAAAAATACAGAATAAGGGTAGACTTGATAAGTTTATGGTGGAAGCTTTTAAAGTAAAATGATGAATACTCTACCAATTCAGTTGAATACTCGTTGATTCATTTTCCTGTATTAAGCTTTAACTTTATCACAAGATTTAACTTATTACTGATCATATATAATCTGTATTTACGATTTTATATATTCCTTTCTTTTGTTTTGTATTCGATTTTCTATTTTTGGTATTTTGTGTTTATATTAAGATGTTATTAATGACGTTTATTCTAAAAGTAATCACCTTTTTTTTGGTTTAAGGTAAGACATATGAGTATTGAACTCAATTATAATAATCAACAGATTAATTTAAAACGAAATTATATTAATTTTTTATTTATTTTTGTATTATTGTATTTAAAGGCGAGGTTTAAATAACATTTTAATTCTGTAATAAAATGTATGTAATATTATTTAATTTATTTTTATTATTTTTTAATTCCGTAAACCAAATGCTTTACAAAATCAATTTCCTGACGGATTATTTTCTTTTTAAAATAACAAAATATAATCGCATGAATTTATATAATCAATTGTTAAAATATATGAACATAATATATAAATAAATACGAAATATAAAGAAATATTTTAATTTAATAATATAACTCACAGATAGAGAAATAATGTATAATTTATATATAAAATTTGTAGTTAAAAGTAATACAAGATGTTATAAAAATGTAATAAAGCTGTAATTTTATATTAAATTCATTAATTCTAAGAATATATGTCCAGTATCTTAAAGCTTATTTTCTAAAACATGAACATGCTTGTTAAACAATTAATATTATAGTAAATATCATGCAATTTTTAATTTTTTTTGCACTCCTATAAGAAGAATCAAACAATCACCAAATCTTTAAGACTAAGCTTCAGTTTCGTTAATCATTGTATTCATTAAGCCGATTTTTACTCAGCTGTAGAAATTGCATAAGATTATGATTTTAATAATCTTATTTTATTTTACGATATACTTATGCAATTTTACTATATCTTTTTTATTAGATATGAACTGACCGTCGTTTAAACTCGAGACCTACCACTGAAGAGGCCGAAGTCGTAATAACTTCGCCTTTGGCCAGATCGTGGAATTATATCCTATACAGTAAACAAAGCAGTTTACCAATTAGAGCATCTAAAAAATTTACTTGGAAATCCAAAAATAAAATAAGATAAATTACTAAAAGCAGGACTCAATCAAATGTGACAATTGCGATGCTGAATTTGGACGAACTAGGCGAAAAATTAAACAGAGAGTAAAAGAACATTTATTAGCTTTCATAAAGAATCAACCGGAAAAATCAGATTTTGCAAAACATTTCATCGAACATTGTCACGATTTTAACTGGATAAATATTGAAGCCAGAAAAAATATAGATTGCCCCCAACAACTTGATGCATTTGCAAGTTTATATATTCATCGTGAGAGCAATAACGGATTATTAACAATTAGTTAACACAGACAAAGAGCCTATAAACTCTAATTTGTTTTATATAACTGGTATTTCACAATTATTAAAAAGTTATGCATTCGACAAAAAAATTATTAAAAATCTGAATTTTTATATTTTAAAAATTTAAATATTTATACAAAACGTAATTTAAAATAGTCAAAATATTAACAACTGAAGTAGCTCGGTATTGCAAAGTATTTAAAAATTACAGTATTAATACTAGGAGAAATACAATACTTCAAAAAATTCTTAGAAAAAATTGTAGCAACTATTTAATTTAAAATAGAAAACCACACACCAAGTAAAAAAAAAAATTTTAAATTTTCATTAACCAAAATTAAAAATAAATTCAAATCATGCATTTTCACAAAATGCATTTGACAACTGTACAATTTTTTCAATATGATGCCTATAAAATATAAAAAACAAAAACTTCTAAAACATAAAAAACGTCACTAAAGCATTGGTTCGACCTTAGAATGACAAAAATAAAAAAAATAAAAAAAAAACAAAACAAAAACTACCATGACAAGTCAAAAACATATGCAAGAAAAAAATAATTTTAACATTAAATTCATAAAGCGTTTTAAATTGCAATTTTTGAAATGCGATAAAAATCGAATCTTCGATTAAAATCGATTATTTTCAATTCATTTATTGAGTACCTTATTAGTTTTTATTTTTTTTTATTTTAAGTGTTCCTGTATTACATAAAATACTTTTTTTGAAATTCTAAAAAAGTTTTAATGTCTTACCTTCTTCTGTTATGAGCAGATTTTACGATTTATACCAGTAAATATGAGGAAAATAAATTAAAGTACCTAGTTGGTTCTTAGTACTATTAACTAGACTAAAATCTTTTTCTAAACGAACTTCTTAACATATCTGATTTTTTATAACTTTTTACTGAAGTTGGGCGGCTTTAACTTCAGTAAAAAATTTAGCTAATAAACCTTGGGTGTAAGAATTCCTGAACTAAGTCATTAAATGCACTATTAAATCAGTGTAGATACCAATGCGTTGGGGTCTTTAAGACTATCTTCGAATCAACTACTTGCAGTCCTGTATAATTTTACATTGTTCGCAACAGTTAACTTCGAACATAAGATTTGAAGTAGATTTCAAATTTCTTTTGAAAATTCGGACAAAAAAATTTCATTATTTGCAACTCAACATACAAATTAAAAATTTAATCAATATTATTTGACTAAAAAAAAAAACAAAATGATATTCCCCAAAATATTCTGCGAAATCATTTTGTATTACAAGATCGTCTTTAAATCTTATCATATACAATCACTTTCCTTGTGGGTCGTAATAAATTTCATTTCGTAAAGTTTCAAATATTTTAAAAGAAAACAAAAGCACCAAACGAACAATCGAAAAAAATGATGGTTCCATTATATTTCAGTTAACATGACATGGGAGTTTTAAATTGCAATTCAGGTAGTAAAATAACCATAATATATATATATATATATATATATAGTAACTGGATAAAGATAGGAAGAAGATAAATAAATAAAAATGTTAATATTTAAGACATTAAATATAAAAAAAAAAAACGTAAATGAAATAAAATCATAAAAATAAGGGTATACACGTATGTAATATGATTCTCATCTGAATTCGGAACTTGTTGTCGAAAATTTTTTTGTTGAATGCATATTAAATTGTTTTTTTTTTCTTGTGTTGACTTGTTTAATGCAATCGAACGGGTATGAAATACAAATTCTTAGTATTTTATAAAATAATTTTTTTATTGTAAAATTTGGTTTGCATCGCGGAAGCCACGAACAAGTTGAAAATCCGTTAAAAAATACTATCAAAAAGGAAAAAGAGAAATACAGGAAAATGTATTTAAATGCTGAAAATGTTGTTCTCAGGTGTGGAACGATTGATTAAAATTCTATTCAAATTTACAATAATAACTGACACTAATATGTTTCAAAAAAAAAAAAAAAAATCATGTTGTCTGCTCTACAAAAATATTAATAAATTTTCAATGTTCAGAAAAGAATGGAAAAAAAAAAGAAAAACCAATTGATATAATTTCAACAAATGAAGTCTATCTTTTAGATAAAATATTTTAAATATTTCGTTAATGAAAAAATTTATTATCATTCTATTAATTTGACCAGGAAGACACCCGATTAGAAGTGTAAGATCTTATGAAAAATACACTTTTTAATTGGTGATTCAAGTGGTTGTTGAATCTGATTTTAAAGTCTTAAAAGAATGCAAAATTTAAGGTGTTTTTATTTTTGAAACTATAAGAATCAATTTTCTACTATAAGTACAAAAACTACTATAAGTAATATTTTATTTTCTTAATATTAATATTTTCTAGGTAACTCCATTGTAAATTTTTCTAAATCTATTGTTCAATGAGCACTTTTTATAAAATATATTTGTTCATATATCAACTAACGTTCAACAAATTTAATGGAGGACCTAAGCCTAATAGGCTACTCTGTCGAACAAGTAACAAATAGTAATCCGCTTAACTCTTGTCGAAATATTGGAGCGAGATCTCTGTTTTATATATTTCTTGTGGTAATGACATTTGCTCTATTAAACTATAAAGTCTATTACTCTGTTCGTAACCAGCTTCAACATAAAACCAAAGGAACTGCAAGTGCTCACTTTTGTTTTCCTAAGGATAATGTTATCCACAATTTAGAGATGCAACTTAAAAAAGTGTTCCTAAATTTCAGAGTTCTTGTTCGAAAAAGTTCTACTGTATATGAATGTGATTGAGCTGCTAACCGTGTGTTACGGCGATAGGGTTTGATTTTTGGCATAGTATTTTTAATATGTTCTGATGTAATACTGGTTATGTAAACTCCTGCTAAGATATGATACATAATTTCATCTAATGTGTTTTTGCTTCTTCCAATAACGTTCTATAAAACAAAATGGAAAAATTCAAAATGAATCTTTTTAAGTCCATTTCCAACCTACCCTTAAATTTTGCTTTTTTAATATCCTTTTTTATTCCCCCATCTAATTAAACCTACATATGTATAAATTAATCCGTTCCTAGCGCATCTAAAGTTAATATTGGAATAAATTACACTTTTAACATAATTTTAAAAAAATGGATAAAATTTTAATTTACTGATACTGAAAAATAAATCTAATTTTATGTTTATGAAAGCATCAATTCAATTTGTGCGTCATTGTCTTAATGATCCAGTAAAAAATATACCTAGCATTTAATTTAATAAATCCTAAAATATTTTAAACAAGTCCTTCATTCAAAAATCTTTTCTGATTATAACTGATTCACTCATTCAACATCATACAAACTATATAAAATATTAAGTTAAGTAATTAATAATAAAATTTAAACTGGAAATTATTTTATTGAATTTACAAAACAACTAAAAGTTATCATTCGTCTTACAAACAGTTTTAACATGAACCAGTTATATACAAATAATATTATTACAAATTGTCCATAAAAAAACACCTCTTCTGTCAAATATTAATTAATAATCACTTAACGCTTATTTATTTTTTTTTCAACTGTCAATAACAGTTGCGGCATATAACAGTACATCTACAGAAATTCTTTTATTACACGAACTAAACGAACCATTTAGACAAACAATAAATTTCAATTTGTTCGGAATTATGATTCCACCCAAAAACAAATTTTTAAATTTCGAATTCGAAATCAAAAATCAGAATAAAAAAATTTCAAAAGAAATATAACCCTGAAATTAAAAACAATTATAAACGTTTTTTTTTTTTCGTAAATTGAACAAAATTGTGTTTTAATTAACACGAAATGATCTTAACTACAATGAATCTTCACAGACCTCCATATCATTTTCTTCTTCAAGTTTTTCTCTACAGATTTCCTCACATTTTCAAGTACTTTCTGTAGTCGATTTTAAAAAAATTTTAAATGAATTTTAGTTGAATGTCAATTAATCATCTAAAGAAAAAATCTCAAAATCAAATACATACATGCATATGTATATTTATATGTAGTGTGTGCGTATGTGTTTATAAACGGTTAAAGTGTTTTTAGCATTTTTTTTAAAGGTATGAAAGATAATATGTAATTACAAAATAAGGTCAGTTATGTTGTTTTGTTTGACATTCAAGAAATTAAATGACAATCCGCCAAAAGGAAAAAAAATTAAAATGAAATTAAAGCACCTTAAATTGAGTGACATATATAATTTACTTAAATTGTAAATGGTCGATAAATGATTGAAAATGGGTTTATAGTTATTATGTAGTTAATTTTTTAATTTTTTTTTTACATTAAAATGTAAACACATAAATGTCAATTAAAAACCGCTATACAGTTTGTTGTAAAATTATTTTGCTGGAAAGTTCATATAGCGTTATACTTGTTCGCGTTTAGTTTATCTACAATGAACGTTCTCGTTTCGCTCTCAACACGTAGCTATCTGTAAAACTAAGTTAAATGTATTGAATTATATGAAAGTGTCTACAATAAACGCTGCTCTGACGCTGCCATTACGCAGCCATTAAAAATGTTGTTTAACTTTTAACTTTAATGGCTAGGTGCTCTTAGAAGATAACTGTTAAAAAAATTATTTGTAAAATCCATAAGGCATCTTCTAATATAAAAACATAATTAAATAAATAAATTTAATAGGGTTGGATGATTGTCTGAAGCAGTGTTTGTATTAATACATAGAATGCCTTCATATTAATTGAACATAGTGAATCCATTCTATAATACTACTGGACTCATCAGTAGGTCTATAGTATTATATTGGTTCTAGTCAAACTTCTTATTAAACTTTGATAAAATTTTATGAAAATCTTCCTGAAAGAATTAATTAAAAAAATTAGATATAATTTTCTTTACTTATTATAAACTTCTATACCTACCACCAAAAATATTTTACATAAAATTAAACTACCTTGAACATAAAATGGTTGACACTTTGTAAAAAAATATCTTCCTCTGTCACGTTTCATTTAAAAAAGCCGCTCAAAAGATTGAGTTTAATACAAATATTTAATTACTCTTAAAAAAAAAGATGAACTATAAAAATTTTAAAAATTAATATCAAAACTTACATTTTTTGATTCGGCATTATTGATTATTAATAAATTAATCTAAGAAATCATCAAAAGTGATTGTTTCTATAATCGTATTTAAGATTGTATATAGTTATAACGTTATTTTAAATTTTCTGTTCCTAAATAATAAAAATTTAATATATTTTGATTTAAAAACTATAAACTGATTTGATGCTAATATTACAGGAAGCACGGCAATTTAACCACTTTTTTTTTTTTTGAAGATTTATCTATACCGATCAATGATCGTTAGCTTTATTTTTTCAGGAAAACATTAAAAAATTCAACAAAAGAACAACTAAAATCAACAGTCATTTTCATTTATTTTGATTTTATTTATTTTTAATAAAAAATATTTAATTATTAAAAAAAAAATACCCATATATATTTATTTAAATATTTTCAAAATAATTTCTATGAAAATGTTATAATCCGCAAAAAACAAGTCCATTAAATTAAAACTTCTGTATAAAAGTTAATAGAAATTTTTTTTTTAAATACTAGTAGACCTTTAACAAGAAAATGTCAAAATGTGAATCATAAATAAATGAATAGTAGTTTTAGATTTTTAAATTATGAATATTCATAAAATGGAAATTTAAAATATAACGAATAATAACGAATTAATACATATTAATAGCAATCATACTATATTAATTCGAAAACTTCTTAAATATTTTTTATAAAATTGAAACTACTCGAATTGTTAAAACGTTTGGTTAACTTTCAAATTTATTGTGAATTAATTGATAATTTTATGAAGGTTAATATTGTTTAGTAGGTATTGATAATTTCAGAATTAAGTCAATTTTTTTTAAATTATTTATTTTCATTGAAAATTATGTGCCGAGGTAATTACAAGTACCTAATTCTGGGAGCACTGCCGAATTTTCAAGAACAAATTTATTAAATTAATTTACTTAAAAAGTTATAATATAAAAAAACTATAATTAAAAAAGTTATAATATAAAAATATCCCACGATAGTCATTCCTTAAGTGTGGAACAAGTATGCAAGGAAATATTTCACACTGTACTAATACGAAAACCGAATCTTTAAACATACCAAACAATCTTCTAACATACCAAACAATCAAAAAATTAATTGCAGTAAAATAAATTCTTACTTCATCTAGAAATAGAGAGAGAAAAAAATTAAAACTGTTAAATGTGAATATATTAATTATTTCCTCTTCACAGTAGTGCTAGATGACATCATTAAAAAGACTAGTCTCTAAAGAACTTGAGTCCCTTAAAGCAATTAGAAGATCTAGACTATGCCGATTACAATCTATCAACATAGATCAACAATCAACGTCACGCGGTGATAAACAACGCACCACACGAATATGTAGATAACTTCCACTACTTAGGCTGCATTATAAATTAAAGCGGCAACATAAATGCCGACATTGAAAGCAGAATCAAGAGAGCCATGACCTATCGAAACTTGCCAAAGAAGAACCGATTGGGCAAGAAAGAAAAAAAAAACGTGGAGATGGATAGGGTACACGCTTAGAACCCTGCACGAAGCATAGCAAGGGCAACTCTAAAGTGAAACCCACAAGAAACCCGAAGAAGAGGCCGCCCAAAAACACTTGGAGCCCAACGATGTTAGAAGAACTGACCTCAACTGGAATAACATGGCAGGAAGCCAAATTAACTGCCCCGAATAGAGTCAGATGGAGATGCCTAGTAGATATCGTATGCTCCGAAGAGGAGCAATAAGAACAAAAAAAAATATTAATCATGTTACATTCATAAATTAATAATTTTAGGTGATAAATTTTAAAATAAAATTTATTTAATTTTATTAATAAAACTAATCTTTATTTCTTGTATTTTATTTAAATTATAATTTGTACAAAATTATGATTCAAATTTTGTAGTAATTCAAATATATATAATTTCTAGCTTATCTGGTATAATCAAAATAAATTTTTTAATTTTTTATAAATCAAATTAAAAATCAATTAAAACATGCGAAAAATATCAATTAATTAATTAATAATTTCAAACTAAATATAAACTCCAATAACCCAACATTTTGTTTCAATTTTGCGGTTTTCTTTGTAAAAACGCGTCTTGATGACAGTTGAATTGTTGTTTTTTTTTTTTACAAATTTTTTCTCACCATTCAAGTCAAAAATTTAAAATTTTTCTTGTTCAAGTTTTTTCCTACTTCAAGTTTTCTTTTTAAATTTCATATTAATTTATCATTTTGTGTTGTATTTAATGTTAAATTGCTTTTTTATGATTTTTATTGTTATATGGTCATCAGTCATCACAAGTCTAGACTATAAAATTTAAAAGTTTCTGAAAAATTACCAAAAAAAAAATTAAATAACTTTTGTGCTGGTTATTACAAGAGTTTAACAAAATATTAGTATGTATTTGTTTACATTTTAGTTACAACAAATGATTTGGATCAACTTTAACAAGGGGTTTCAAAACTTTCAATTTTAATCTTCAATATTTATTTGTCTTAGATTTGTATTACAATTGAAATTTAAAGCATTTAAAAGCTATCGAAGTTAATTAATTATGAAAAAATCAAAGTATGAGTTGGTGTCATTTCTCAAATTGAAAAAATTTTTAAAAGCGAGTTCTGAAAATTCGTATTTGGAATTATATATATATATATATATATATGTATTATTCAACAGCTGGGTGGCACAGTAGTTGAGTAACGACCTTTCATGCGAAAAGGCTCGGGTTCGAATTCTAGTGAAAGTGAAAAAAACTTTTCGACTCGACTCAGCTACCATTCGCCATTGGGTTCAAATTAATGGCATAATCAATAATTAATAAGTTTTAACAAAAAATACATTAATATAACAATATAAACAAATGCAAAAATGTAAACAAATAATTTAAATGAATTATATAACTCGCAGATATAGAATACCATATAACTCAAATACGAATTATTACAATATAAACAAAAAATAGAATTGTAAATATTTAAAATCTAAGACGTTTCTACATGTTATAACCCCTAGTACTGTCTCATGTTTAAATTGTATGTGGAATTCAATAAGATCAATTCTAATAACACGAATATAATATGACCCCCTGTTTCAACATGTACCTATGATATAACACACTTTTGGGTCTCTTGTTCCGCTCTTGTAGTTAATGTAGTCTATTGTACAGTCTGCCTGCAGACATTTCTTATATAGAATACGAGATTAGTTGCAACTTTCACGCACACATTTGAAAAAAGCTGTTGTTCTTATGACGTTGTAAATAATAAACTAAAGTAAAACCGATTGAGTGCCCTTCCTTAAATAAGATCATCAAGCACAATCAAAACTTGTTCATGACATTTATATTCCGAAACAAAATGCAATAAAAATTGACTTATTTTTTGCTTTCTTCTTATAATTTAAAAGTGCTTATAAAAGCTATAATCAAAATGTACAATAACCTACCTTAAAATAAAACGGTCCAATTTACACCAAATTTAATTATATCAAATTTGGAAGAATTCTTTAACCAAAAAAAATCAATTATCCAGTTTACATTAAAATTTTTTTATAAAAGGTACTTAAATGCTATTAAATTTGTATGGGAATACGAAAGCAGGAAGACAAAATCTTTAAAACTGAACAATTTTTTTCGTCATGTATTAATTTAATTTTTTTTTATTTTTTTTTTATTGATGAATGTCTTCATCGTATCATTTACCATATTCTACCCAACATTTAAATTGTGAAAATTTTTTTATGTTGGTTGATAAATTTTTAATATTATGCTTTTGTATTTTATATTATAGCCTCGTTTTGTTTTTTACGTCATTTTTTAATTGTAAATTGTATGTTCTCTTCTAAATAATTACCGGCACATTACCTGTAAAATCAGCTCATATACCAACTGATAAATAAATCTTATTTTGTTCAAACGAATTTTGAGCAGTGGTGGTCCTGGTTTATAAATCAAAAATAATTTTTGTGGTATTTATCATTTTTCACATCGAGTTCAGCTCAATTCTTTCTAGAACTCAAAAGTTTAAAAGACTAAATATCTGATATAGGACATGTTAAATATAATTAGGGAATTCCGAAAGGGAATTCAGCTAACAAATCTATATATATAAAAGCGAAAGTTTGTTTATTTGTTTGTTTGTTTGTATGTAGCGAATAGACTTCTAAACTGCCCAGCCGATTTTCATGAAAATTTGTATATAGAAAAAAGAAATTGGGTGCGGAAAGAAATCGTAGGCCAAAAATTTTGCTCTAACGGACCGCCAAGTTGGGGCTGTGGTGCAAGTATTTAAACTTCTTTGTTCTAAAATGAAAACGGTTTGATCGGTTTTGTATACGTGATGCTTTTTGAGAATTGAGTTGACACTATTAACAGTTTTGGAATTTGTTAACCCATGTCAGGCCGACGGGTGTTCAAAAAAAATTTTGTGTCAAAATTTTGTTCGATTTTACGAAATTCTGCTTTGGCTTAAAAGAAAGCCCCAAAGAAAATTTTGTTGAGTTCCATTAACCCACTGCGGCCCAACAGCTTTTTATAGGTTTTTTCAATACTTTACTCTAAATTCGAAACGGTTTGACCAATTGACTTCAAATTTTGTATACGTGATGCTCCTTGAGAATTGAGTTGACACTATAACAAGTTTTGGAATTTGTTAACCCATGTCGGGCAGACGGTTGGTAAAAATAATTTTGGAAGCTTATATTGTCAAAATTTGCGAAGTACTGCTTTTGCTAAAAAGAAAGCCTCAAGAAAAATTTTGTTGAGTTCCATTAACCCATTTCGGCCCAAAAGCATTTTATAAATTTTTTGGTTACTTTACTCTAAATTAGAAACGGTTTAACCGATTTTCTTCAAATTTTGTATATGTGTTCCGTTTTGAGAACGAAGTTAACTCTTTTAACAGACTTGCAGTTGGTTAACCCATGCCGGCCCAACGATTGACAAAAAAAAGATTTGGAAGCAAATTACGTGCAATTTTGCGCAATACTGCTTTGCCCAAACAGGAAGTGTAGTTCCGTTAACCCATTGGGACACAGTGGTTTTTTATAGATTTTTGCGTTACTAAACTCTAAATTAGAAACGATTTGACCGGTTGACCTCAAATTTTATATCTGTGAAGCAACTTGAAAATGGAGTTGTGTCTGTTAACAGTCGGTCCTACGATTGGTCAAAAAAAAATTTTTGGAAGTAAATTACGTTAAATTTTGGAAAGTAGTTTGTACTGCTTTGAATTACAGAAACTTTCAAAAATTACTAGAATAATCCTAGAAAAATCGTTTTAAAAAGATTGCTTTCATACATTTTAAAATTCCTCTAACTTTAATCTCTATAATATTATTACTTCTAAGTGTAATAGGGCAATGATGCATCTGTATATAATTAGTGTCTGTTGTCAAATTTTAATAGTTTGTATAAAATTTGGTCGGTCTACTAGAGTGAGATCGAGAGTATCTTATCTTATAAAGCTGGATGTTTAAAATTTTTTCAATAGCAGTTAACTTTAATGTCTGAACAAATTGAAGTTGGTTTAGCGGAAGTGGTTCAAAGAGCCGCCTTTCAACTTATATTTCTTGTTTATAATGTCGATATTACGATCATATGGGTGTCCCAGAGTTGACACAGTCTACTCCACTACATTCTTCCTCGTTTTATTAAATATTAATATCATGAGTTATTTTTCAGCTCCGCCTCTGACACAATATTTTGTTTACATATTAAATTTTTTCTTTTATAGTTAATGTTATTGTTTAAAAAATAAAATTTTAAAGCTTTTCAATGTTTTTATTGTTTTCTATTTTTTTTTAATTTTTATTGAACTGCACAACAATCGATACGATAAAATTAAAAACACCAAAAAATTATTAAAAAAGTTAATTTTTTGGAATTTGGTTGTTTTTTTTTTTGTCAGATATTTTGAATTTTAAATATTGAAGGAAAAATATTAATTATTGAAATGTAGTTTTAAATAACTCTTTTAATAATGTCTTTATTAATTTTTCTGAAATTATTTAAAATTTTTTTGCTTACAGCGTTTTTTTGCGCTTTTTCCCCTGCGTTGAAGTAATTGTGGCTGTTTTTGTTTTGTTTTCATTTTTATGTGCATTTTATTCCGTTGCATTTCATTCCTTTTTACTAAAATTGTACACCTTTTAATGCTGAATGTAATTTAATTAGGTCGTTTAAAAAAATTGATAAAGTTTGCAGAAAAAAAAAAACATAAAATTTGTGTTGAAAAATTACTATTAATTACCATATAAAGGTTTCTTTTATAATTATTATAATGAGAATAAAATAATGTGTAAAACGATGTGAAATTAAAGTTGTAATTATAAAAGAAAAAACTTTTTTAAAATTTTAAATTTATTATATGGTCCAAATTATATGGAAATTGTGTCCATTGTTTTACAAATAGCCAATCAACAAAACTTTATAACTTTATTTTATAATAATTTCTTAGAACTTATATTTGGTTTTTATTGTAGCAAAAATTGTATAAAATCAGGAAATTTATTTATTTATTTATTTGTAGTACCAGACAATAGTAAATATTACCTGATAATATTAATCCTTTACCTATTTGACATTTAGACTTCTTATTAAATTATTTTAGTATACACGACATTTTTTATTAGATATGATCCGACCAGGATTTGAACGCGAAACTTTTCGATTGAAAAGTCACCACTTTACCACTGAGCTATCGGTCAGATAGTCAGGAAATATTATTCAAAAAAATATTTTGGGCATGCATTCAATATACATGTATGTATTTAAAAATTACAAATTTATACATTTTGAATCCAAACAGTTCGTTAACAGAGGGCTGTACTAAATAGTTTGAAAATATATCTTATATATGTTTTTTAAGAGCTAACTACTCTCAAATCTGACCAAAGGCGTAGTGGTTTAGACGCCACCGTGAGTTCAAACCGCGGTCAGATTATATCTAAAAAAAAATATCGTTAAATATAAAAATTAGATTAAATAAATATATATATATATATATATATATAACTCCTGTGTTAGATATTAGATGACCCACAAAAATTACATTTGTGTATTTATAAACTTATACAATAGCTACAGCCGAGTTATCAGTGGCTTAGTGAATATAACGATTAAAGAAACTGAAATCTAGTCTAAATAGACTTGGTTAATTCCCTTAACTCATTAAAGTAGTGGAAAAGGAATCAAAAAACTGAATATAGAGCATTTTAAAACATAACAGGGTGGTAGCTCTTTTACAATACCTATTTGTAAGTTAAAATTTCATTATATTTTGAAATGGTGTAAAAGTTTACTAAACACCCGAGCAAATGGACATACAGACGAGGAAATGGATGAAGTAAAACTATATAAACACATTTGGATTTATCGTAACGCATCTTACAGGCTCTTATGAATTATAATATAAAAAAATTAATTCAACTTTAATTTATCTCAATTAAAGATTCCTCTAACATTTGGATTTATCGTAACGCATCTTACAGGCTCTTATGAATTATAATATAAAATAAAATAAAATAAAATAAAATAAAAAAAAATATTTTTTTCAGTATATACTTTTATTAAAGTAGTACTAGCCCATTAAAATATAGAAAATAAAAATTTAAAGGTAGACCTTGGGAAATTGCTGGTATAAGAAACAGTTCTTTTAATGTTTGAAAACTTTTAAGCTTAAAATGTTGAAAATTTTCATTAACCAAAAATTGATGGTAGATCTTTAGCATTTAAAAATGTTTTAATATAAAAGTAATTTGCTGGATTAAGACTAACTGAAAGAAGAACTGTCTCCCATTTCAGCATTTAAAAATATTTTTTTTTTTATTTTATTTTATTTATATTGTTATATTAATGTATTTTTTATTAAAAATGTATAAAATTAATAATTATTTAAGTCATGAATTTTAATCGAATGGCGAATCGTAGCTGAGTCGACTGAAAAACTAGAAAAAAACTTTTTTTTAATTTCACTGGGATTCGAACCCCGGCTTTTTACAAGAAAGGTCGACACTCTAACAGCCACCCAACAATTATATGAACTATGGAAGAAAATTTTTAAATGATTTTTATAACTCACAGGAGATTTTCGTAATATTTCCTATAAGTTAAAAAAAAAAAAAAAAAAATTATATCTTTGAAGGAGGATCGAACTCAGATCTATTTACACCCGAAGCCTCTTTGCTAACCACTGAACCATACAATTCTTATAAATTTATGGGCAAATTTCTAACATAAATGTATCACTAACTGACAGAATAAAAAATAAAGCCATAGACACAGGCAAGTTCATATAAAAGTATATAAAAATTAATTCAACTTTAATTTTTCTCAATTAAAAATTCCTCTAAAAGCATATATGTTCAATTTGACATTAAATATTGACATTTCTTAATAATAAATCAGAACTGAGACAAAAACTGAAATGTCATATTGTAGAACAATAGGAAATGAAAGCAAAGTGATTTTTTCGAATTTTTACAAATTATAATTTCTTAATTACATAAATCTAAATAAAAATTGTAAATAAATTTAAAGAAAATTACTCTAACTGACGTTTAATTCAAATATATCAAAATTACACCTTATTATCGTAATCATAATTTATAAACAAACAATTGCGACAAATTTCACGCAATTTTGAAAATAAAATAAATAAAAAAAAACAAAAATATAACTAAAGTCTTTTACGCAAATCATCTTAATACACAATAATTAATTAAACAATGTTATAAATTAAAGAACTGTTAACTTGACAACTTAATTATACAAAACTAAAAATAAATATACTTGTTAAAAATTATATTTATTGAGTTGTACTTATCATAAAATCGTAAAAATAATCATCAAATTAAATAATTTTTTTTTTTTTAATATTGTATATAAATAAAATTAAATCGTTTTTTTTTTAGTGTTTTTTCTTTTATAAAAAAAGTTATTTTTACTGATATTCGATAAAAAAGATATACTTTTTTTTATATAAATTAAAAAATAATAAGGAAAGATTTATCAAGTAAATTGTTGAATTAAATTTTTAAGATTTGATGTACATTAATATTTTATTATAACTTTTATAATGGGTTTTAATTAGAGAACTTGAAGCACTACTTTCAGTCTTTGTACTTATAAATATTTTACCTAATAAGGTCTTTAAAAAAATCTCGACATCAAAATCCGGACATTCAAATTCGAGACATTACTTTTTATCATTTTACTGCCTTTTAAATATTTTACCTATAGTAAGGTCTGTAACAAAATCTGTACATATCAAAATCCGGACATTCAAAATCTCGACATAATAAAACATTCTGAAAAAGACGATTCTGCCTAGGAGAGATTTCAATATGTTGCGATTTTCAATGTCCGGAATTTTCATATGCCAGTATTAGTTGAGATTTAAAACGTCAGAATTTTCAAATAACAGGACTTTTATACGTTAGGATTTGAATGTAGGGATTTTGAAAATCGGGATTTTGAACGTCACCCAATATTTTTAAGAAATTTATTATAAATACATAATAACTTGTAAGACCAATTTAATACAAAGGATAAACTTCTGTATCCTATAGTTATAACAGTACACCTTTTTGCTATTGCTTCTTTTTAATGTTTCCCCAATTAAAGTCTTGATTTTTATAGGGTTTTTAGAATACAGGTGAGATATTCAATATTATGGTTATTATCAACTATCAAAATATAAATACAAATGAAACTGGTAATATAATAAGTTTTTTTTTTAAATTAGTTTATTCTCTCCAATAACATATAAATATTACCTCAATTAAGATTTTATTTTTCAATTCAACTGGTCAGGTGTTTTATGGTAAAAAATTAAACTGAATTTTCTTCAACTTACTTGTTTTATTGTTTTTTTTTTAATTTTGAAGATACAAGCGAAGATTAAAAATCAACTTCTATAATTATTAAATATTATAATAAATAATATAAAAATGTAATGATTACTTATAACGATTACTTCTTTGTGGTGGCTTGACACAAGGACTAAAGTGCACCTTTAATAGGTAGGAGAAATTAAAAAAATACCTTCGCGGTACTTGAAACATGATATTCGAAACCCGACTTACAAAAATTTTTGTTTTGAACCGGGATTCATTTTATTAAAAAGCTATTTGTATACTCTTTTTACATGAACTTGATCCTAGAGCCGCGGTTTTTTAAATCCAGCTGTCGAAGTACTCGTAGCGCCTAAACGCAGCAAGAAAAATTAATAGAAGTCGGCATTCAAGCCCGCTAATTTTAAATGTCATTTTTTGTGACTTATCTTAATTATCCTTTTTTAGTTTCTATTTGAAAATTGGGAACTAGGCTTTACAAAAAATGTTAGTTTGACTTCTGGGTTCCAATTAATTTGAAAATAGACCAATTTCATTTTGAAAAATCGATCAACGCTTAATGTCATGAGGCGCGCTAATCAGTTTAATTCAAGTCAAAATTTTATAATTTAAAAAAAGTAAAAACATTTATTAATATCTTTTCACTACTGTGAAGCGGTTATATCTAATTGAAGTATACTTATAAATAAGTAAAATAAAAATATTGAAGAATTGCTATGTACATTTAGCAAACCTCCAAAAATCATTAAAATTAAAATGAAGAACTGAATGTATTTATTTGTACATTTAAATTAAATCTAATTATAAGCTTCTTATTATCAATTTGTGGTCTTCTAACATATTAGGAAGCGATTTGACCGACACGAGAGAAACATATTAACTTTTAAAATGTATAAAATCAGAATAGATATTCTACGCACATTTCATTAAAATGTATGTAATATATGTAAACTGTATCAAATTATTTTAATATTTAAAAATTAAATCGTATCAAATTTATAATTTACGATTATCGTAATTATAACAAAACGTGAATTGAAATTTTGCTTATATATTATAAAATACATATATTTTTTATTCTATATTAAAAACGCTAAAATATTTTAATATATTATTAAGAATTTTAATTAAAAAAATTAAAATAAATATTTAATAAAAATTTTAATACTACGCAACATATGACTGATTTAAATGTTCAAAATTAATAAAAAAAATCGCAATTACCTTAAAAAAAAAGAAAAAATTTAAAAAAAAAAGGTAAATATTTACATAATATATTTTTTTTCACGCTTATATGATCATAATAATACATATTCATCTTTAAATCTCAACTAAATTCAATTCCGATTAAGATTTTTTTTTTAAAAAACTCAAATAATTTTAATAAAATCTGGTTTTAACTTGATATTTGCTTTATATTTGAATAATTAAACATTGTTCAGATATTACCGTTAAATATAATAGAAAAATAATAAAATAAAAAACCAACACCTTAAAGACTAAGACCACTTTTGATTCTATTTAGAAAACTTAGAAAAGAAGAATGCTAATTATATAAGTCAGTCTAGTATCAATGAGAGATACTTATACCCAAAAGGCAACTGCCTGTCTTAACTCAGTTAAAACTAAAAACGTTTCAATCTTTGACAGGTGTCACTAATTAATTATTTAATTTACGGATAAAAATTTTTTTTTAATTATTCATACGTATATTGTTGAGCTATGAAATATATACATTATTTAGTTACTTGTGTGTATATTAGATCAGTTTGGTCCGAGTAAATTATAATTGTAAATACCAATTCAAGAATGAAACATGAGAAATGTCAGATTGAAAAAATTTAAAGTGCTACAAAGGAAAAAAATGACAGATTAGACAAATAGTTCAAAAAACTGAATGAAATTTAAAAATGTCATTTCTGCTTAAGAAATGATACTTTCTTAAGTAGAAATGACATTTTAGAAATTTCTTTCAGTTTTTTGATAATTCTTTTAATTTTATTTAATTATTCTCATAAAATGTCATATAATAGTATCAAATCTACTTGTCTCATTCCGATTGTTTTAATGTATGGTATGCTTTAGCTATACAATAAATTATATTTTCAGATTAAATGATTATAATAAAAGTTGAAAAAATTTTTTAACCATTCGCTAAATTATTCTGTCTACCTTCTATATAAAAATTCTTTTTATATCTTAATTTTTTTCTTTTACCAAGTTTAATTTTAAATAAAATAAAATTCATCTTTACATAACATTATTATCAAATCAATATTTTGATTTTTGAATAAACAATTGATGTTTATATTACTGAATAATTGATTATTTACTTTTTACTGTACCCAATCCCATCCCAATATCATATTATTACACAAAATCAGTGGTGATATTTGTTATTTGGTAAGAATGGGTTCGTCATCTATATTTTAAAAAACCCAGAGGTATTTCGATATGTTAATAAAATTTTTATTTCCATTTTTGAGAAACAAAGTGTTATAATAAGAGTTTCATCGAACCCATGTTTAATAAAACCACTGCATTTGTTTTTATCTTTAAAACTACTTAAAAGTTTATTTTAATTTAAAGGTGTTAAACAGTGCATACATCTTTTTTCAAAATAACAACATAAACAACATAATAATAAAAAAAATAAAAAGTCAATAAACATTTTTTTTTTTTTTTTTTTTAATTTTAAAAGCAAGATTTTATTTCAAGGCCATTCTCATCCAAAAATTTTCATTTTCATTTGTTTATTTTTTTTTGTCATCGAACACTGTGTTCTGAATTTTTAATTGAATAGTGTCTGATTTTGAGGTGAAATTTTTTGAAAAACTTTTCTGGCGTTTGAGAATTCACATTTCATTTAACATTAAAATAAATATGTGCGATTCAGATTTTTTTTTTATAATTAATCATTCTGAATTTGATTTTGATATAATTTATATTTTATTAAAAAAAAGTCATTATTTAATTTTTTATTAAGAATGCCTTATGGAATATTTTAATTATATTTTAAATAGATTCCAATAAAATGCGTGATAAAATTTCATTTATTGATTTTTAAAATTTAAATTTAACATATGTATATAGTTTATAGTACATATATAGTATAGTTATATAAAGTTTTTAAAATTTTTAAATATATTCAAGTTTTTAGTAATAGGTGACCTATTTATTTTAAATATATTAATATATGTGTTTAACTTGAAAAGCATTAGAAAATTAAAACATATATACAAAATTATTATCAGGATTAAATTATTAAAAATAAGTAGATCTTCTTAAAAAAACAAAAATAATAAATAATCATGATGTCAACATTAACTTAAGATTACAATTCCTTAAATGTTTCGTCTTGTCAGCTTTATTATATGGTGTAGAGACCTGGACGCACTTAAAGTATGATATACAAATTGAAAGCATTTGAGATGTGGACATATAGACATCTGTTAAATATATTTTGGACAGATCATGTATCCAATATGGAAGTTCTTATAATAAAAAACGAAAAATACCCTATTTTGGATATATAAAACAAAATTAGAATTACTACAGCTGTTTGTCGAAGACAAAATAAAAGACAAAAAGCAACTGTTATGACTGACAAATATTAGGGATTGATTTGACTGATTTGCGCATTATTGTTCATACAACCACAAAATATAATACAGTTGAACTCGCAACATAGTTATGAGAACTTCAACGCATTATATTGCAAATCCTGAAGCAACTCTTCAAACCCAACGGCCCTCCAAAGATGGGGGTTTGGCATACGGTTAACAGCCCTATCAAGTAAAAAAATATTGTTACGAAACCTAAATCAAAGCCTCAGATACAAATGGAAACACGGCACCGACCCAAGCAACAGAAAATGGATATTGATTTTGCAACATGGAATGTGAGAACACTGAACAAAGAAGGAGCGTTAAAATCCCTGCTACCTGAACTAATAAAATATAAAATAGCGATAGCAGCAATTCAAGAAACAAAATGGCACAATAAAGGTATTTCGGATCTTAGGAGCCACTCGGTATTCTTCAGTGGAAAAGATGGTGGAAAGAGAGAATTCGGCGTGGCATTTTTAGATAACAAAGCGTACAAACAGGCGATCCTTGATTTTAAACCGGTGAATGAGAGACTCTGTGTAATCCGCATCAAAACAAGATTGCACAATGTATCCTTGATAAACGCTCATGCACCTACCGAGGATAAGGCGGAACAGGTCAAAGAGGATTTCTATAGTAAACTGGAGGCTGTCTACGATCAAATACCATAAAACGACATTAAAATTCTGCTCGGGGACATGAATGCGAAAATTGGAAAAGAGGAAGTATACAAAGGCAAGATTGGAGAACACAGCCTACATAGTTCCACCAACGATAACCGACAAAGATTAATGGATTTCGCGAGTAGCAAAAGAATGGTTATATCATCCACATTCTTCCCCCACAAGGACATTCATAAGATCACATGGGTATCTCCCAATGGAAAAACGTTCAACCAAATTGATCACGTTTTAGTTGAAAAGAGAGGGGCATCCCACATCATGGATGTCTATAGAGCCTATAGAGAAGCCTGCTGTGGATCGGATAATAATCTTGTGAAAGTCAGATATAGGAGCAGAATCATAGCCAAACGAGCATTGAGGAAACACAATGCAACGAAGCTGGACGTAAGCAAACCCAATATAACATCTGTGAAAAACAAGTACAAAGCGTCGATCGAGACAAACTTAAATCTAGAGGAGTTGCAACACATGGAGCTAAATGAAATGTGGGATAGTTTAAAAACGGCATTGCATCGAGCTTCTGAAGAAACTATTGGTTTCCAGTCAATAAGAGTTCGAAACGAATGGTATGATAGATAACGCAGAGATCCGGTAGCCGCAAGAAATGAAGCACACAAAGGAAAATTAAGAAGACCAACACGTGCTAAACATCTACATTTCGAGCAACTTAGAAGAGAGGCCGACAAAATCTGCAGGAAGAAAAAAAGGAAATGGCAGAATGATGCGCTAAGAAAGGTCCAAGATAATTTGCAAAATCGCGATAGTATCAGAGCAGCATACAAAGACATCCGCATCATCAGAGATGGTTACAAAGCCCAGTCAAACTTATGTAGAGATGCAGGAGATAATCTTCTATCATCTGAGGATGGCCTTAAGAACAGGTGGAAGGAATATTTTGAAAACTTACTAAATGCATCAAACGATGAAGTAAATGAACAAGAACAGATCTCAGTGGAAAGGAAAACCCAAAATGAAATCACGGGACAACCTACATTAACAGAGGTGGTCAATGCCATAGAGCTATTGAAAAATAACAAGACTCCGGGTGCAGATAACATTCCGGCTGAACTTCTGCGTAATGGAGGAGAAACGATACAAAAAATCCTTCATAAAATAATACTAAAGGTGTGGCAAGAAGAAAAAACACCCGCTAACTGGCAACTAAGTATTATATGTCCAATCTACAAAAAAGGAGACAAGCTCAACTGTAAAAATTACAGAGGGATATCGCTACTTAGCACTTCCTACAAAGTTTTCACTAACATGTTGAAAGCCCGCTTTGATTGCCGAAAACATCAAGGAGAATACCAGTCCGGTTTCAGGCCAGGACGGTCTACAACGGACCAGCTATTTGTGCTGAAGCAGGTATTGGAGAAGTGCTGGGAAAGAAATGTCGATGTACATCAAATCTTCGTGGATTTCAAGACCGCCTATGACTCTATTCAAAGGGAAAAATTATATGTAGGTCCGAGATAACAAGTGGAAACGATGAAACATCAGAGGTAACTCGAAGTATAGGCAAGGCAAACAACGCATACTACTCTGTGTTGAAGATAATGAGATCTCGAGAAGTCAGCAGAAAATGTGAACTTGAGCTGTACAAATCTCTTAGCGATGTTGTGACATACATCAAGCTACAACGCCTTAGGTGGGCCGCTCACATACAACGTATGACAGATTCCCGCATTCCAAAAAAAGTATTGAACGGGAAAATAGATAGAAAAAGACCAGTAGGAAACCCGAAAAATCGATGGGTTGATGCAGTCGAGTCAGACGCTGTATCAATGGTGCAAGAGCAAAATTGGATAACTGCTGCCAAGATCGCGTGAACTGGAAGATGATGATTCAGGAGGCCAAGGTTCGACAACGGACTGTAGCGCCATAGAAGAAGAAGAAGATGCTAACGTTTTAGCCACCTTAACATAAAATTATCATGCCGACATCAGCATTGGATAGGCATGAGAAGAAGAACTCAAATATTGAAAGTCTTCGTCAGTTTGCAATTTAATATTAGTTTTAAAGGAATGCTATTGTGGAAGGATAAAATCAAAAACTTCTAGTGTGTTTACAAAATTGAAACCGTTTGAAATAAAGGAATTAAATTTGATAGGTATCGCAAAATAATGAATTTTATGGAACAACTTTTATCTGAAACCCATTACGGAGTTCAAGTTCTTCAAAGGTCGAAAAAGCCTTATATTTTAAGTGTCACAACAAGTCCTATAAAGTTAATCTAAACAATAAATTTTTGCTACTTTTCAAATGGTTCAAAATCTAAAAATTCGCTTTTTAATAAAGATAAGTTAATTAACAATATCAAAAACTCTAAAGTCAAGGTCATTTATGTTGAAAGATATTTTAATATATATATTATATAATTAGTTTTTAACCTTATATAACAATTATTTCACCATCTTTCACATTATCTTCCTTATTAAAAAATTAATAAAATAAAAAGATCACACATGCGGCCAACTAGGTATATGTAAAAGCTGAAATCTAAAACAATTTCTAGTCTTTTGAATCTTAAAATTAGAACTTATATTAATTCTAAAGTCTAAATTAAAATATTTGATTGATTTCCCTTCTTTATACTATATTTATATCTATAATTCATACACCACATCATAACCAACAACCTTAAACGATATATTTGATGTAATATTGAAAAATAGTTTCTATACCCAGTATAATAAAACGCCTTAAGAAAACCATCCATATAATTATAAAATTTTCTTTTGCTATATAATAATTAAGTTAGATCTTCTTAAAATTCTCGAGTTTGTTAATGATATAAGTTAATTATCTAATAATCTAAACCATGTGCTTCATTCAATCTGATTACTCTTAAATTAGTAAAATATTTTAAAACTAGAATTAAATCTAAATTTTTGTTTTTTGGTTTTTATTTTTAAATTCCCATCACAATTTAATTAATTATTATCATTGAATTAAAAACTTTTAAATCAATTAACTATTATATAATAATAGTAGATATTATACAATATAATTGAATATCATCAGATCATCTTAAAATTACTTACTACCTCTCTAATAAAAAAAAAAAAAAAAAAAAAAACATTAGTGAAAACAAAGTTAATTCCAAGGCACACTTCAAACGGCAAAAAAAAACCAAACCATAAGTTTTGCGCTTTTATTAAAATTTATTTTGATTTAAATGTTTTTTTTTTTTTTTTGCTCCACAGGGTTTCCTCTTCCCCATTTCTTTCATCTTCGAAATTTTTTTTAATTTTTTTTTTTTTTTGCTTAATTAAATTGAATTTAAGCGCTCACGTGCCCACAATTTTATTTTATATAGAAATTAATCATTAAGATTATTGTACCAATCAATTTTGTGATTTAAGAATCAACTTGTCAAAAAAAATAAAAAAAAAAATAAAATTAGTAAATAATTTGCAAGAATTAAAATTAAGCAAAAGTCAAACAAAACTATATTTAATTAATCAAAATAAAAAAAAATGTCTACAATTACGAAATATCGCGTAGATCGGTGACCGCAAATTTTTTTTTTTTTAACCACTTTTTTTTTTATTTAAACAAAAAACACATTAGTTATAAATTGAAAATGAAAGTCATTATTACTACTGTTGTGGTATAGAATGGTTAAATGCCTTTTAAATTTACAAAAAATAAAAAAAAAATAAACATTATGTAGTAATATGTTAAAATATTAATCACGCGACTAGTACAATACAGAGCCGTTTTAGACATTAGTGGCTTTTTTTATTTTTTATAAAAATCGTCTTTAAAAATCATTTAAAACTTTTAAAGTTTATACAAATTTCAACAGTACTTCACTTTATGAAATCTTAATTATTTTATAACGTATTTTAAAGTTTTAAAAAAAAAAAAATTAATTGCTTTATAGTTAAATAGTTTAGTTGGTCTAATGATGCTGAATACATTCTATTTTCATGGTTTTTTAAATTATGATCATTTGATATTGACTTTTAAAAAAAAAAACCAACACCTTCCGGTTACTATAACTTATATAGTCTTATCATAAGTGATTATAGACTATCATAAATTTTCTTTTGAACACAACTTGAAAATTGATTAAAAAAGCTTATTTTAAAAGCTTAGAGGCACTGCCTTCAAAATTTGTATAAGTAAAACCACTCGGTCCGTAAGAATTTCCGTTGGTATAAAGTTAAGTTATTCCCAAACTAATTATGCTTGCTAATACAAAAGTAAAGGTAGTTAAATAATATATTATGCGCACTATAATGTTTAACAATATTCCATAGTTAAATTTATTCTAAAACGAGGAAGATTTAAGTTGTTCTTGTTAACTATTAGATACCTGTGCCAATCCATTATAATGTTTAAATCATAATTAATAATAGATTTGCAAATTATCAAGAATAGAAACAACGAAAACGAATTTGGCACTACCCTCAAAGTTGGTATGAATAATTTTCAGTTTGGCAGCATCCTTGTGTCAAATTATATAACTAACAGATTTTAGTTTTTAACTTTTTACATTTATGAGTTATAGAGATGCGCACTCTGATTTCAGAAATCTATATGGCAACCACTCAAAATAAGACCTAAGTTTCAAAATAAGCAAATGAACTTACCATATTCCTTTGTTGTTTTTATGGAGGAATAAAAACAACAAAGGAATAAACAATATGTGCAAATCAGGAATAAAAACAACAATTTCAGGTCATACGTTCTAGCTATAAGGAGAGGATAAGTTAGGGTAACACTACAGGTTAGGATAACACTTATCTATTTTAAATTTTCACTTTGTAGTATAAAGTTTTGAAGATGTATACTTGTAAACAATATATATCAAAAATTTTAAAAGACTTAACATTTAGAAATTTAGCAGAATGGTTTGTCCTAAACTCTAACCCTTTAAGTTTTTGAGTTATAGTGCTTACTGACAGTCGAATGGGTACACATAGCTAAGTAGCTTTGCTTTTCGATGCTAGCCCGATTCATCCAACTAATTATATATCTATCATGTTCAGATCAATAAATTACAAACGAAAGAGCAATTTTATTATATCCGTAACTTTTATCGAAATTTATTTCAACTTTGAAAGTTATCTATACATAAATATTTTTTTATGTACTTATCAAAACAAAAATCTTAAAACTCCAAGTAAATATTTAAAAGTATCATATATACTTGTCATATATAGTTATAATAAATAGCTTTATTAGTCTTGAGACTATTCACATAAAGGAACAAATTTTTTGTTTATTTTTCCCAGGCTTTTGCAATTTTTTGCTTCAAAATCAATTTATCACGGTTTAAAACTACTTTTTCTTCAGCGACTGAAATGAATGTTTAAACTTCTAAGTTCCAATTAGATTTTTTTTTGTATATTTTGAAAAAATAATCATAGAAACGTTAAAAAAAATTTTAAATTTGTTCAAATTCCATTTTTAATTTAGAATGTACAATTAAGTTGGGACTATAGAGCTTCCATTTCCATTAATTTAAATTTTTCATTAAATTATACTTCCTTTTTAGAAGATGTTAGATTCTGAACTAACGAGTTCATAGTGAATTGTCTCAGCTGTGATTTATTTGAATGAGAGGTTCATTGCTATACTCCTGTTACACCACTTAGGAGTATAGGACTTCAAGTCATACATAGGACAAAACTTCAAGTCCATTCATTTCTATTCATAGTTTTTTCTACTATTTCATTACAGGATATTTCGTGTCTAATTAATTGATCCGGCACTGTTCTAGTCCATGTATTCTGAGTCGTACTCCCTAAATGGATCCATGTTAGCGCCTTTCTTGTTATACATTCCTCATTTCACATAAGTATATGACTAATTAATCTCCATTTTTTTTGAGGTTCTACATTTGTTAGCACCTACAGGTCTGTATTTCTTATTCTGTTGGGTCAGAATATCCGGTATATTATTTTGAGATGATTAATTATGAACTTGTAATTTATTCTTTAATGAATTAGTAGATTTTATGCATTTAAACATTTAGAAAGGACAGTGTTACCATCTATGGTGGTATAGTTTCTTTTAGTATTTGTTTTTGTATACAAAGTTTTTAGGTGTTTACTATAGAAAGTAAGGGTCTTTGATTTGTTTTGCATTGTTACTGCAAATTAGGTACCTATGTATTAGTTTTTTGGATTTTTAAACTTTCATTAAACGATATTTTCACTACGAAATCGATTTTTAAAACAAATCAAAATACGATTTTGATATACGTATCATGTTAAATAAAACTTAAATTGTAACTTAAAACTTAAACAGCCCCTATTTATTTGTATTCAAGACACTTATAATATTTTTTATTAGTGATATTAAAATATTGTCATTTAAATTTATTAAAACTGATTGATTAATGTCTGTGTTTAATAAAAAGTGAATTTAAAAAGTAAATCCTTAATTGTAATTTATTATCATTGCACTTGAGAAACTTGATTTTTTCAATGGTTTTGATAAACGCATCGAATATTAAAATCAATAAATAGAAACTTCAGAATGCAATTGGAACTCAGTTGAATTTTAGACTTGCCAGTTTTAATACAAATTTGTATAAAATTCTTTAATTTTGAAAATGCAATCACTTTTTAATATAATTTTTAGTATATTTTTATTTATTTGGAGTTTTACGCAATTCGTAAGCGTTGAAAGTCGTTTATTTAGTCGTTGTGAACTAGCAAAATATTTACAACAACAACAAAATATTTCAAAAACAGAAATATTAGATTGGGTTTGCATTGCTGAATTTGAAAGTAATTTTAATACAAAATCTATAAATCGTAAAAATTATGATGGAAGTTGGGATTGGGGCCTATTTCAAATAAATGATCGTTATTGGTGTATTGATAGTGGCAAAAAACCAACGTATAATATTTGTAAGAAAAAATGTCAAAATTTCTTAAAAAATGACATTAGCCAAACATTTGCCTGTGCTAAATTAATTAAAAAACAACAAGGATTTAAAGCATGGGTTGCATGGAATCATCATTGTCAAGGAAATGTAAAAAGTAAACAGGAAACAAAAAAGTGTTTTAAATGAAAAAAAAATTGCGTATGCATATATTTTAATATTTTACATGTAAATAAAATCTATTAAGAATTTTAATTTAATTTTAATTTTGTTGTTATCGTTTTAAAGTTATGATACAATATAAATAAAAAAATTTTACTATTAAAATATTATTTTACTACCAGTAGCATATTTGAATATCTAAATTTTTTCACCAAGTCACCTATATAATCCAATTCTATTAATAACTCCCAACAAAATTAAAAGTAATATGTTACATGACACATTTCTGGCTCATTTGCACAAGAGTTTACATTTTTTAAACATCAGCAGAATTTAAAAAATATAAGATATAAAATTATAAATTGAACAAAATAAGTAAAAGTGTTAAGGTCATTCTCAGATGTTAAGTAAAACTTGTTAGTTTTTAAATAAACAAATTAAATTTTTTAGTTATGTACATTTGTTTGTTCCGTTCATTCGCACTTTTGTCAAGGTTCTAAATTCTAAAAGAAGTGTTAAAAATATAACTACTTAATAACGACATTTTATAATAATCAATCATTAAAAACTTTTTAAATTATATTGTGTTGTCATGCAACAAGGTGACATTTTTCGTGTAACACCCACTTTAAGATGATGGAAAAATATTAAACAAGATTAGGAAAGTTTTTAAAAGTGAAAAAAGCATTAAAAAAAATGTAAGACTTCTAAAATAAAACAAGTTAATATCCTATAGTATAAAGTATATTAATATTATCCGGAAATAAATTGAGATATTAGTTAACACTTCTACGACAAATTGTTTTCAGCTGGAAATTATAGCCTATCTATAATGAATGCTCTCATTCCGCTCTCTACAAGTAGCTATCTGTCAAACTAAGTTAAATGTATTGAATTAAATGAAAGTGTCCACAATAGAAGCATGTCGCATCCATTACGTAGTCATTAAAAAAGTTGTTGAACTTTTAACTTTTTCGCTTTATTTTCGTATTCAAATGTCAAATAATTGAACTTTAATAAATATTTTTAAATGAAAAATAAAAGTAAATATATCTGAACAAAAAATTAATAAAATTATTAATTCTTTTTCTATCTTGGGTTAAATAATATCAAACCATTAATCAAAATAGCTTTACAATAAACTTTACACTATTGAATATTTTTTAATTCATGAAATTTGTAAAGAAAACAATGTCAAAAAACGCTGTCATGTACATTTCATTGTGGACACTCTTTTATTGACTATACGAGAGCGACAAATGAGAGCGGAATGAGAGCGACAATTGTAGATAGGCCATTACATGATATACGTATTTTATTATTTGGAAACTATAGCTTTCGATTCTAATATTGATCATATAAATTATAAATATTAAAAATTAATTATCCATGGTTTAAATAAAACATCCATTATTGACAAGCGCTTTTAAAATACAATGAAATAAATATTTATGAGAAAATATTATAAACATACTACACAGCTTTTTAATTATAAATAATGATATTTTAATATTTTGACAGATGACAGTGAATCGAAGTGTTTTGAATAAAAATGTATAAATAAATTTTAATTATCAAAAGATTTGAAATCTGAAACTTTTAAATTATTTAATACATTTTTTAATGAGCTTTTAAAATTCTTACAGAAGACAGAAAGATTTTAGGCCAAATTAGGTTGAATTCAATCAATATTAAAATAAATATTTTAAAAAATTTTGAATTGTCATTTTCTAGGCATAAATCTTTTTTTAAAAATTAACTAGTTACAACCGTTACTTTTTATATATTTCATGAAACCATTTATAATTGGAAATGTTATATATATATATATATATATATAAAATATGTGATTATAACTGTTTTTAAAGAACAGGTTTTTCCAATTTTAAATTTTAATTTCTTAAAATTAATGTAGATGCAATTTCCTTGTTTGATGTCGTGAATGATTTTATATTTTTTGTTTATTTATTCTGAAACAGTAATTTTTAAGTAAAATAATTTTTGTTATTTGTGGTTTGTTTTGTATATTTAAAATTTTTTTTTCAGTTTGTTAGCTAAGGTTTAATTTTGTTTTTCTTTTATAAAATCCTTTTTACTACAGTATTGACAAAATTAAACTACATAAAAACATTAATTCGTACAGTGAATTTTTGTTTTAATTCACGGTATAAAATTTATTTAAAAACAAAAATGTGAGTATCTAGCAGTTATGTCAATGAGAGTATGTATTATGTTACTGTACATCTGTTAGGCCTGTCAATACCATAGGAACATGTTGAAACAAAGATTAATATTATATTTGTGTTATTAGAATTGATCTTAATGAATTCCAAATACAATTTTAAATATGTAGAAACGACTTAGATTTTCAATATATGTAAAATAAAATTAAATTTTTGTTTATATTGAAATACATATTTTGTATTTGATTTACATGGTATTCTAAATCTGTGAGTTACATAATTCATTTAAATTATTTGTTTACATTTTGCAATTGTTTATATTGTTATATTAATGTATTTTTTGTTAATTATCGATTAAGCCATTAATTTGAACCCAATGGCGAATGGTAGCTGAGTCGAATCGAAAATCAGAAAAGCTTTTTCACTTTCAATGTGGATTTAAACTCGGGCTTTCGCATGAAAGGTTGGCACTCTATAACCACTGATCCACCCAGCCTTTAAAATGAAAAAATCTAGATTTAAAAAGCACTTCAACAAAGTAGAAATTTAAAATACTACTGTATATTCAAAACAGATGGTATTTTGGTATGTTAAAACACAACATCGAATCTATATTCTATTAATTAATAAGCCATACACTTTGACACTACACCATCCAAGCCCAAGCCCCACCATCCAAGCCCCTCCTTTGGTATTATTTATTAAATTTTACAAATTAAAATTTACAAAAAGAACCTTTAACCAACTTTTACACTTTACCCCACTTTAACCCAATTATACTGTACCCTGGTTTAAATTCAAAATAACTTTGTTAGAAGAATTCAATATACGACTTCATCGTAGCTTATATTTAAGTGAAACCGACTGTTAAATTTTTTTCATTACTGTATTTTACATTTTGATTCATTTTCAAATTACACAAAGTGACAGTATAATGGGTTTAATTTAATTTTTATTATCATGGGAATGTTTTATTCACTCTTAATTTAAACAAAGCTATTTTTCTTGTTTATTAACTAAAAAACCACTTTACTTACTGTTGTTTTATTTAAGTGTAAATTAATTAGTAAATTTTATAGTATTATAATTTTTGTTTAATAATAATTCAATTTTAAGACTTACAATGTATGAATGTATGAAAATAACTCTATACCTCCAGGTTGTCTGAAATTTTTCGAAAAATAGTTTAGTTTTATGGCCAAAGTTTGTGTAAAATTTGGTTGGTCTACTGCAGTGGTTCCATATAGTTGTTACAAATTTGGACCCGCATGATTAAACCGTGCTCTTATCACTTTACTATTTATCCATTTTCCTTTTATAATTAAAATAATTTTGTTATTGAATGTATCCTAATATAACAAAATAATTTTAGCATCAAAACTGTAACCAGGCAATCTACATTTGCTATTCTTTAAATATATTCAAGCAAACGTAAATTTTTGAATAATTACCGTCCATGATGACATTTCTAAATAAATTTTGCAACTAAAACATTTGTTTTTAAGTAAACAAACGTTTAAATTTTATTTTTTATTTGCTAAATTATTGTAAACTAACAATAATAGTATTATTTATTAAATAATTTTTCGCAATAACAAGATAATATATGCGTAAGTTCATTAAAGTTATTTGTAATTTTCTATAGAATTAATTGCCATTAAAAAAAAAAATATCTTGCAAAATTATAGAACTTCACACATTTGCAATTAAGCTTGGTGTACACTATTATACAAGTATCTATAAAGCGTTTTGCATATTGAAATATGGGTCTGTGTAATTTTCAACCGATTTTAATGAAATTTGGTATAAATGCTTTCTTCTTCAATAGCAAGGTTAAATTCGCAGATGGTTCAAGTCGGACCACCGGATCGAGAGGCTCCTTTACAAAAACAATACTTTTAGAAAAATCTTACCCATGATGAGTAGCTTCATAAAGTGGTTCTAAAATCATGGAGGATGGATTGACCGATGGATGGGCCATCTGGATTCTTCCAATTAAAGTTCATTAACTGAAGTTTCGTCAAAAAAATTATTCAAAAAATCGCCTCAAAACTTGAAATAGCTATTAAACACATTTTCTTTATATTGGCAATATTGTATCTATAAATGTGCATCCCGCTTTATAATATTGTGTTGTTTTGTATTGTCAAAATGTTTATTTTATTAATTCTAAAATATAATTTATAAAGAAAAACATCATACTCGTAAAAATATGAAACCTGGTTAAATGGAATTTGTACACAATTATTTGCGTCACAAATTTCTAAATTTCTTACTGAAAACACCACCGGAATAAAAAACGTTGTTTCGGTTTTCTGACTTCATCTTAAATTACAAGTAAATAACTAAACTTCACTTTTTTCTTCAAAAGTAACTAAACTGTTAGGAATGTTTTTTTTTACAACATTGAATATTAAAATCATAGAATCATTCTTTTAAGTCAAAAAAAAAATGAAGTTAAAAGAAACCGTTGCTATATAAGCCTCTCTTTGTTGTATTATATTATTCTTTGTTGAATACTTGAATCTGTACTACAAAACGATATACAAATCCATATTGCATAAATTTTGATTTCAATTATTTAATTTTTCTAGTCTATTAATTATTCTAAATTTAATCATTATTTTTAGTCAGATTTTAATTTTCAAACACATCAATTGAAAGAAATTTTTAATTGATTAAAATATGTCAATTTTCTTTAACATACATCAAAATAAATTAATATTTTAATCAATTCTTAATATTATCAGCATTTTCATTTTAATTGTCTTTCTAATTTCTAATATTGTATATTCCACATGAATAAATATGCGTTATGCACATATGAGTATTTAGTTTGCATTAATATAAATCGAAATAATGCATTAATTATAAGTCTTAATCATAATTTTATTTAAATTCTTGCAAGTTGCAATGAACTGTTTTTCATCAAGAAATTCTAAAACTAGGGTAAGATATCGGTTTAAGTACCTTTAGGAATAAAACCTTTGTCATTTATGTATAAATTTAATTAAGAACATTTAAAAAGATCATTAACGGTTTTTTAAAACTAGAATTTATATAAAAGTATATATGGAAATACAATTTAAAAGATTCTTTAAAAATACGATTTTTAATATTTCAAAGATAAACAAAGCCTAACATAGGGCTCAATCTAAATGTAACTACAAAAAATTTAGACAAATAGGTACTTATTAGTAAAGTAGTAAATACTTATTTTATATTTTATAATCTTTTATTTAAAACGGCTGATAGACAAACTGACAAAATTACAAATCAATTGTACTAAATTGTTTAAATTCTATAGCATTTCCTACAAAACTAGACAAATAAAATTTATTGTTCACCCCATCTTAATTAAATATAATTAATTTAAAATAGAAGCTTGTCTAAATTTATGCATTTTCAATAAATCACTTTTACGTATAAATTTTAATTACAATCCCATCCACCCTCCAAATAAGAAATAAAATATTAAATTTCAGATTGACAGTCAGTAACAAAAGTCAGATGGTAACTCAAAATGTTAAAATGTCATCAGATTCACAATTGATTTATTTTTAAATATTAGCATATATTTTATGCTAATTTAATGCTATTTTGTTTTTTTTTTTATACAAAATATGTTAATATAAATTCATAAATATATATTTATACCATATTTAAAATGGTATGTGCATACTTATATGGAGATTTTAAATACTTATGATAATAAAATTCGAAAAAAAAAATATATAATAATAATAAATTAAAAAAATTTATTAGAAAAGATAAAATCTAATAAAGAAAGAAATTATTTCTTTTTTTTTAAAAAATTTAAAATTTAAAAAAGTGAGACATGGAAAATTTTTGCCAAATATGAAAAAAAAATTAGTTAGAACTTTTTTTAATGGATAGAAGTTCAATGGTTCTAAAATAACAAATATAATATATTTGTAGAATGAAATGTAAGGAATTACAGTAGAATCATTTAAGATTGAACTTGGTTGTAAGATCTATAATAATGCATTACAATAATAAGATAATTTTGCTATTTTTAGAAATTCACATATACGGCCACAGTCAGTTGCCAAGTATTATTTATTATGGTTTAGAAAATTTTTTAAAATAGAATTTTGTACCGAATTTTTTTTCATGTATTTACTCCGTTAGAAGCATAGAGTTTCCATTTGGCATTTTCATTTCACACGATTTCCTGCTGCTGTTCTTACATTCTCACAAGTGAGGCTCCATTGATTAAATTCAGCTATTACTGTGCATCTCCAAGTATTAATTGTCATATCTATGCCTTAGTATTTATTCTACTTCCATGGGGGTTTCATGCCAAGGCCATACGACTTATATGTGTTACTGAATACCTACTGTTTCTGGTTGATTATCTTAGATATTAGTCCCGTTTTGCTGCTATACATAAACACGGTTTTTACACAAGCATTGAAGATACTTAACTTTGTTTTCTTGGAGATCTAAATGTTCTTCCATATACTGAGTACAATCGTCGAAAGCTATCCTGACCCTTTTGAGTCTGTTGTTGATACCTGCCGCCGCACCACTTTAGTCATTATACTGCCGAGGAAGTTCAACAGTTTAATGTTTGCCACTGGTAACTTCTTTAAGATATACTTATTGCTGGTGCTATTTTTCTATCGCCTAGGCTTTACTGATTTTTATTACGAGATCTGCGTCCAGCGCCAGTCTTTCTAATTGTTCTAGTGTGGACT
>OY720441.1:77149752-77281736 GCA_963082915.1 Dolichopus griseipennis | reverse complement strand
GATTGTATAAACTATAATGCTTCCATTATTTGATAATAAACAATAAACAAACATAAATTGTTCCAGATTATGTATCTGACCAATGGTGTAGTGGTAAAGACGCCGCTTTCATGTGGAAGGTCTCGGGTTCAAACCCCGGTCAGATCATATCTAATAAAAAAATATCGTAAAATTGTATAATTATATCGTAATAGTTTATATCGTAATATAAAATAAGATTTAATAAAAATATATAAATAATTCTTGTGTAAGATTATAGATGGCGCACAAAGTTAACATTTGTGCATTCATATTTCATAACCTTATACAATAGCTTAGCTACAGCCGAGTAATCAACGGCTTAGTGAATATTATGATTAAAGAAACTGAAGCCTAGTTTAAAATAAACTTGGTGAATGCCCTATACTACTTAAAGGAGTGGAAAAGCAATAAAAGATAGTTCCAGAAGATGCATATTTTATTTGAGGTGAATAATTTTGAAGTTTCATAAATTTGGTTTTATCATTTAATTTGTATACAAATAACAAAATCTTATGACTAAAGCAATAAAGATTGTCCAATTCAATATTTAAACTTCCATAATAAGCAGTTAGTAATTAGTCTTATATACCTTATTATATACATTATATATACATTATTATAAACTTATAATAAAAGTTTAAATATAAAATTATATTATTGATCAATATAGAAAGTAGGTTACTATAAAATATACATAGTCGACCATTTTATTTATTTTTTTAATTTTAAAAATTTTAAAATAATTTCAGAAATATAACGTTTAATTAATAACAAGTATAGACAATTTATAATCACTATATAATATTTAATTCTTTATATAATGAAAACAAAAACCAAATTTAAAATTTGCACAAGGTCTTTTAATAACAAAAAGGTTTTTCAACTTAACCATATTGAATTTATAAATACATATTATATTATATTATATTAATGTAGAGTCCAATTTAAATTTAAACTTTTATTCTTTTATAATAATAATAATATATAATTTATTTATTTTAATTCATTTTTTCCAAATTCATTATTTATTATTTTTAAAAAAAAAACTTGGTAAAAATTTCTAAATTTGAATTAATTATTCAATGAAACAAATAAAAGTTCAATATTAAAATTCAATAAACAATTAATTATATTAGAAGTAATAATATTAATAATATGTTTTAATAATAATAATAATAATAATAATAATAATAATATTAATTTATATGTTAATTTTTTTAGTTTTATATGACAAATCTTGTATTTTGTTATTGATCGGGAACTTTAAAGTTCACATCTGGTATTGTAGGTCATTCAAATTTACTTCTTGCCTCAATCTTGTCACACGACACAATTTAACTTATTTATTCAAATCATTCAAATAAAATTATTAATTTTTATTATATTTATAAATTTAAGCTAAATTTAATTTTTCTTCTTCTATTACAAAAAAAAAAAATTAATAAAAATCAAAATTTGTGAAACATAATAAATTACGCTTTGTATTAATTTATATTCAAAAGTTTTAAAATAAATAAATACTTAATTTATATTATATTAAATTATAAACTTGATTGAAAAATTTGTTTTTAAAAACAAGAAAACAAAATGTTTGCAAAATTTTGTAATTGAAAACATTTGCAACATTAAATGAGTGGTATGCCAGAAGGGAATGTCGTTTTTAAGCAATGTTCCATACTAAGTTTTGGTTTGTTAAGAGTATATTGAAAAATAGTTTATATTATTGCTTAGAACTTTTATTAGCTATTATGTAAGAAAAATTGTAAAAAATCAACAAACACTTTCTTTAATTTAAAAAAATCTTTAATGATTGGGAAAATTGAGAAAAACTGCTGGTACTTATTAAAATATAATGTTAGATCTTCAATTTTTTTATATACCATGCAGTCCGTAAATAAACTAAAAACCTCGTACCTATTGGCTATTTTATACTCTTCTCAAATTGAAGTTTATATCTCAAACCGTTTAGAAGATTTAACATTTGTTACATAAATTTATAAAGCCCCTGAAAACAGCTATCGTTTGCCGTTTTCAGATCGAAAATCCTTCATGTTAATCGGTTTATTCGATCACATAATTGCCGGTCGCGGCTCATTTATTTGTTTATAAATATAAATAATAAGATGAGAGCAAAAATCGCTAGAATTTGGAGCGTTTCGCGACACTTTTTATCTTATAAATTGTGTTATTTAAATATAAGATTTTTGCCGACTGTAGAAGCTTTGTTACGAGTAAGGCTACAAAAAATCGTTCTTCCATGAAATAATTTGTTTTACAATAACTACCCGTATTTCTATTTATTTTCTTTATCTCCAACGGTGCAAAAGTTTTGTAAACGCACGCAGAACAGCGGTTTGATAATAAATACTAAATTTTTGTAAATTTGAAAGAAACAATTTAGTATTAACTCCATCGATAATGTTATCAACGTGAATTATTCTGCAAAATCCACAATTTTAAAAACACTTGCTTTTATTTTAAATGGCAAACAAACAACAAATTTAATTCGATATATATTTAAAATCGATTAATCGATGTTTTTTTCAGAATATGACGAATAAGTTGAATAATTGAATGCTTTGTTAACTACTGGATTTTGTTTTTAAACCAACTACTTTTTTTTATTTTATAAAAATTTATTTATTTTTTTTTCTATTATTTGAATTTCTTAATCAAATTGGAAATTTTTATAGAAATAAATTGAAATTTTGTAAGGTAAAAGCCTTAATGTACAATTATATTTAAAAAAAAATAAAATTTTAATTCATGCATACATTTTCAATTAACCCGATTTTGAAATACTTAATTTAATTTTTATATCTACTACCCTTCATAATGGTATCGATTCTTTTCTTTGGATCATAATATCGATGGTAATACTGGAAAAAATTGCATCTAAAAAATCTAGGAACCGATTCAAACTTTTGTTTCATGTAAAAAGAAAAATGCACCTTTACTTTGTCCTTTAGGCTAAATTATGTTTGACATAAATCTTTACAGCCTTTCTACAATGAAGCTCTCGTTGCGCTTTCGTTTCGCTCTCATTACGTAATCAACAAAGGAGTGGAAAAAATATTCAATAGTTTAAAGTTTATGGTATAGCTATTTTGAATAATGATTTGATATTATTTAACCCTAGATAGAAAAAAATTAATAATTTTACTAATTTTTTATTCTGATTTTTTTTTTATTTTTTAAATAAAAAATATTTTTTAAAGTTCAATTATTTTACATTTGGAATACGTAGAAAAAGCGAAAAATTAAAAGTTCAACAACTTTTTTTATGGCTACGTTATGGCTGCATCAGGATTGCGTCTATTGTAGACACTTTCGTATAACTCAATACATTTAACTTTTTTTGACTGATTGCTACGTGTAAAGAGTGAAACGAGAGCGTTCATTGTAGATAGGCTATTTTGCATATAAGTGTAACGAAATGACAAGTTTGATTTAATTTAATATGACATTTCGTTGAATTTCCTTTTCAACAGTTCATGAAAATATATACCATACTAATTGACATTTCTCTAAACCAATCAACATTTCTGTGACCTGTAATCTTACATTTTATATATTGCATAAGGCTCTTTACAGAATGGAACCTTTTTAGATTTAGTTTAATCCTATGAAGTGTTACATGAAGAACCAATATATATATTTGTATAAATAAGCTTATAATGTTATATAAGCGAATATAATATTCAAAATGAATATGTATTTCTTTTACCACATCACAGATGGCGCCCAAATAACTTAAAAAATATAAATTATGCTGCTAAGTACTGTAGCTCTCTACTGCTTCATTTAAAAATTATATGAATAGTAACTTAAGCTTTATTTAAAATTATTAATAAACCACTTTGTTATATCTATACTTTAAATAAGATATCTTTTTAATAGATATCTTTCGCATTTATCTGAACATTTCATTTGTATACACACACGCGTATGCATATTTAAAGGTACCACTTAGAATTTTTTTGTAGTACGCAAAAAATCAAAGAATTCTCATTTTATATTTTTTTAATATGATTAATTAAATTCAAATTAAATTTTAAATATTGCCCATTTAAAACATATGCATACATATAAAAACAATAAAAACTAAACAAATATGTTTAATATAAAATATTTAAAAATATATAAAAAAATCATAAAAGAATATAATAAAAATAATGTCCATCAATTGATGATTTTTATTTTATTTGATTTTTCTAAATAATAGGATAAATTTAAAAAAAAAAATACATATTAGGTATATACGAATAATATACATATTCATATTATGTTTGTGTATATAATATACTTATTAGTAAATATAAAATATAGTTTTTTAATTATATGGTTATAATTTTTTACACGCGCCACAAATTATCATAATTTTAAACACGAGCATTACTCGTAAAAAAAATCTTCCATAATATTCCAAAAAAAAAAATTTTTTTTTTTCTAAATCAAATTTGGAATCAATGACAAGAAGTTTAGTTTTTTTTCGCAATTTTGTTTTATGGGAGACTATCGCTATAATATAAGATGATATGATAAGACATCTTAAATAATGATGTTAAAATACTGATAGATGAAAATATCATTATGTTAATGAAAAACCATTTATTTGCCTTTTTAATATTCCCAAACTTATAAAATTAAAAGAAGGATTGATCAGTTTTAAAATTTTTAATACATTCTCTAGTTTTTACTATAATACTGTGTCCCTATGATGGCTTATAATGTATTTTTACTTCTTTTTTTTTTTTATTTCTTACTTTAGTTAATTTTTGATTTAAGAATAGTAATTAAGAAATTGTATTCTTGTACTTAGACCCATGGACTAAAAGTTCCATCCTGTCAATGTCAAAAAACTTTAAAATATTGTTGTAATTTTAAATTTTCCAATCATTTTAGCTTTTTCTTAATAAATCCCTTTTGTTGAGCATATGCTTAATGTAAAATAAAAAATAACGCTGCTTATGGATTAATAAACAGTATTCCAGTTCTATTACGCTTAAAAAGGTATCAGGATTCCACTGTCTTATCACATTGTACAACACGGAAATAGGCTGCTAAATAAACTAATGAATGAATACTAATTCTTGTACAATTTTTATAGAAATGAGAATATTCTGAATAATTAAGCAGTTTACTTTATTTAAATATAATTAAATTCAAATAGTGTGCCCCACGTCATATCTAGTTATTTAGCTGTTAAAAAGATTTCTATCATAGTATAAAATAAATTTAACTGTCACACCTAAAAAGGAAAAGTAGGTCCACTTACATATAAATAAGCAAATACATATCACATAAAATATTGAAAAAAATCTGACAGTTTCTATTAGAGATCCCAGAAGGAAAATAATTCTTTGCCCAAATTTTCATAGAAAATATCTGAATGGCACATTATTCATAATATTAATAAATAAATATAAATAAAACTGATTCAAGCTATGCCATTTTATTTGAAGTTGCGTGGAGTAATTTAAAAGAGCATATAAACATTTAAGAAAAATATCAAAAGTTTAACAATAAAGTTTAAATCAGTGCTTGTAAATGCTAGTTCTGAACGCATCCATACGCGTGTTTTTTTAGATGCAAATTTGAATTCTCTTAATTTTCAAAACAATTATATCAGAACGTTCAGAATTTTTTTTTTGCTCTATCATCAAATCAAAATAAAAGTTAATTGAACTTTAACCTTTTACTTCGGAAAAATTTTTTTGATCTTATTTTTATATTTCTTAAAAGTTATGACATTCATGACATTTGAAAAAAACAAAAAAAAATTTTATGGTACGAAACTAAAAGTTCTGAAGCAATGAGTCCTTAAATTAAAAACTCTCTATTGAAAATATAGTTCAGAACTAAATGTTCTGGAGCAACGAATGAACCAAAAGTCACCTTCAAAGTTCTATATATTCTATTTCACTTAAATGACTTTTTTTTCAATGGTTTCCATTGGTTTAATGAAATTTTGTAGCCCTGGAAAATTTGTGGTCCGTCGCTTAACTCAACTACAATACCCAAATTTTTTACATTGCACATGCAAATCAAAAAAATCACAATAAAAAATTCTCAAATCCTCTCGATTTATCCCTTTTAGAAATTTTATATATTTCAATTTACTCCATTTAATGGTTTCCCTAGTTTAATGAAATTTTGTAGCCCTCGAAATTTGTCGTCTGTGGCTTATTTCAACTACAATACCTATTTTCCACATTGCACATGCAAATCAAAAAAATTGCACTAAAAAATTTCCAAATCCAATCGATTTATTCCTTTTAAAATTTTTTGTATTTCAATTAACTCCATTGTATATAATCATGATGTGACAACACTGACAATTATTAGATGAATAAATTTATCACTCGTGTCGATTGATTTAAAACACAGAGGAGCAAAAAACAAATTCACACTCAAAAAAAAAGGTTAATAAAGCGAATTGAAAAACTAAATTTACTGTAACCAAGGAATAAATTTTTTTTTTTTAATTTTGAAATTTGATAACAGTGTGAAATAATATTAAAAACGTGAAAAAACGTTAAAATTATTTTAAATTTTTTTTTATATTTTTTTTTTATATCCGAAATAAATTTATAAATTTTGTGGGTGGTTTCTTTCAATCGTTAAAATTATTTAAAAAAAAAAAACTTTGATTTTATTTTTAAATATAGTTTTTTATGATTTTCTTTTGTTTTTTCATGTATTAAAAAAAAGCAGCCAAAATGTCTGTCGTAAGTGTGGCTAGTTATTTTTAGAAAATTTTAATAATAATACTTTATTATAGGGTACCTACTTTAATAGAATAATAAAATATAACTAAAAAATTTAATTGAACATTTCAAAAATTTTACAACTTATTCTGAATTTGTATATCGCAAAAAAAAATATAAAATGCAATTAAAGTATTAAAAAATTTGTTAGCCTTGACCTTAATATAAAAATTTTTAAATTTTTTTATTTTAAGAGAATGTCTATACATTATACAATACAAATTATCTTAATGGATCATCTAATTGTTATTTTATATTTAACGGTAGTTTAAGGTCGAGTGTTCAAGTTCAATGAATTTTAAGATTCTCAATCTAAATAATAGGGAACTAAATCTAATCTGAAACAAATCTAAAGCACTTAGTTTGACAAAATTTTGCAGACAAAATTATTAATTAAATTTCAATAACGGATTTCAAAATGTAGTAAATCGCTTGTTAAATATAATGATATCGAATAATTAAGCAAAAAGAGGCGAAGATGACAACAAAAAGTTCGATAATCACCATCAATTCGACAAAACAACTGATACAACACTATTAATCTCCATAGAAGAGAAGAACAAGAAGAACATCAGAAGAACACCAGAAATTAGGAAATAAGCTAGCCCACATACCTCCGGGCAAAGGGTTTCACACTACCACTTAGTATTCATACTGAGCTGGTACTAAAGATAATAATAATAATTAAGCAACATCACTATAAGTTGGATTGTAAAGGGATTTTCCTTTTGCATTTTTCCCCTTAGGAGTACAAAATTTTAGAAATTTAGTTTATTGATGAAATATATGAGATGCTGTCTATTATTTCTTAGTCAACATCTGTCAATATTTCTTGTTTCTCGGGCTTCCAATAAAGAGCTTCATTTGGTATTGTCCATCTAAATTTGTTGTTTGTGTATCAATATTGGATAAATATGATTCAGAATTGGTTATTACATAATATATTTGGGCAGAACATCCGCCAATTTATTCCGAGTCATTTATTTATGGAAAACTGTATAGTTTCTTTTTAATTATAAGATTTCAAGATTTTAGCAAGATTTCTCACCCATATACTGGGCAAAACAGTCTAACGAATACTATTCTCGCCTTCCTTTATCTAATAATTATGTAATTCGATGGAGGAACTATCTTTCGTTATAAGGATGCTACCTATATAGTCTTTTGAAGTTTTTCTAGATATATAGAAGCTGTATTATCTTTTATCAAGCTCCTCTGAAGTCTTGTGTTGCATCTCATAATTTTTGATTCTCCGATTTTTTTGCTGATCCACTACTATAAATTAAAAAAAATCTATTATTATAATATTTGTTAGGTACCCAAATGAAACTCAAATTTTTAGTTCATTACCCATTAGTTTAAAAGAATTGTAATTAAAAGTGATTTATTATTAATCAAATTAGCAAAAAAGTGACATTTTTCAGAAGTATAAAATTTATTGCCATAGTAGTGTATCAAATCCACATTTATTTAAGTTCTAAACTTCTAAGCCTTTTAACATTTGATTAATACCGATGTTTTTAAATACTTAAGTAAATAACTTTAGTAATTCGTTCTTTGGAAATTTTAAGTAGCTTAAGTCTTTTAGGTAGTTTTTAAATATTAATCTTAATATTCAAATTTAATTATTAATTTCATTAAAAACTTAAAGATTTAAAAGGATTGTTGAGCGATTAATATTCCATATCCTAGTTTTCTAGATTACAATATTAATGATAATTTTATTTTACAATTTTTTAATATTTATTTCTATTTGCGAATTTACATAAACAAATTATTATTAATTTATTATAAACAATAACTATGAATCAGTACTGCATAATCCATGTTAATAACATTTCTAAATAGATACTAGCATATTCTGCATTTATTTAAGTAATAATTATTAAAAATTAATATAAAAAATTAATAAACATTATAAATATATTTATCTTCTCAATATAAGTATTATTAAAAACTATAAATTATAAATATAACAAGTGATTAAATATCATATTTAAATAATAATTCTTCTACATAAATAATATTATATTATTCAGTAATTTTTAATTATTTTACAACTTTTAAATTAAAAAAAAAATAGTAAAAATACTATTAGTTTAAAATTGATTAAGTCTCAATTTATTATTTTAATACTTATTTATGACTTAAATTAATAATTCTATATATAAAAATTAAATTTATTCAATTAAAAAATCTATTAAAATCATATATAATATGATAAAAATGGTTTATTTATTAATTTTAAAAAAATTAAATAATTCCATAATTTATTAATAATTTAAAAAAAAAAGTTCTACTTTTTTTGAATTAATTTAATGTTCTATTTTATGCTAAATTAATTTTTTGAAATTTATCAATACTGGGTTGTTATACCTACATATCGATTTTTGTATATTAAAGTAAATTTTTATATTATTTTCACATTAGGTACATGTTTCAAAATCCAATTAAATCATCACCCACTTTATTTTTTTTTTAAATAAAATCCCAAAAATAATTTATTCAAGAATACGCCTAAAAGTGACCATTTTAAAAGTATGAACCCTAACCATATATATATAAAATGGGTTATAACTCCAAAATATTATAATAGAATAAAACCGAGCTTTCCTTATAAATTTCTTAAATAACAAAAAATTTAAAATACTAATTTGGCTCCTTCAGGAGAAGGTGTTAAATAGAATTTAATTCGTTTATTTGAGTACTGATGGAAGAAAAACTTCAATTTATTACTTTTAATACTAAAATATTTAGTATTAAAAAACACAGTTTTTTGAATCTTTATGTTCCTATTTATTTAAATTCTCCTACAAAATCATTTAGTACATGCTTTTAAATCATGTTAGCCTGACTTCTGATTCCCAAAATATAACAGATTCTTAAAAACTGATTACTCTCATCATTTTTTTAATTCCGCATTAAAATTAAATTCCTAAAAAAATAGTTTTACACTTTAATAATCTCAAAAATAACCAGCTTGTGTCTGGGATTTGTAAGTAGTCCTGCATAATACTGAGTAAAATTGTACTTATGTACAGTTCTAAGTACCATTACCTTATACTCGTTACTTTTTCAAGTACCTGTAATACTCAATACTGGTATTATAGGAAATTTTTATGATTTTCAATTGAATTCTTGATACTGAAATGTTTCGTGGTACTTTATGACTCAAAATACTTAAGTACTTCTTGGTACTTAATTACTCCAAAATACTTAATTATCAAAAAATAATTACAAAAGTAATTTAACTCAAAATTTAATTACTTTCTGGGAATTACAACTATTGTTTACTTGATTCTTTTTTTTATACTTAAATTTTGTAAATTTTCGAAATATAAGTAATATTGGTATTTGTTAAAGAAATGATTATCAGGTAACCGTACTTGTAATTGTACTGGTACTTGAAATATACAAGTCTGCTTGTAAGACTGCTTTGAACATGGAATGCGGCAGTTGGTGTCTGTTTTCTCAAAAAAAAATTTAATTTGTTTATGAGCAACAAAATTTTATTAAATCATTAAATAATAGGACTGGTAGTCCTAAAACAATTTCTTATTTTGAAAATAATTTTAAATCAGATAAAAAGAATTAAAAAACTAGTTAAGAACATTTTTTCAAACTAATTTTAATTGACAATAAATTACAGACGATATTTTTCGCATTTTATTTAAATTTTTATTATAAATTTGTTAGCAAATAAGTCTAAATATTACAGTGTAAAAAATAACCACTATTATAATAAAAATTAAATAAAAAAAAGTTTAACTAAGCATGTTATTACGGCGTTAGTCGTGATTGTGATAACAATAAATGGACTTAATAAGCCAATCTAGTACATAAATATTTCGATTTATAGTTCAGTCACGTGTATTCCATATACGGATTAATTGAATTAATATAAGTGTATTGTGTTGTATTGTACTAGATTACAATATGTATAATTTGTTTTATATTTCATTAATTTGGCCGAATTTGTAAAGTGATGATTTTTGAATGATTTGTAAAATGAACTCAAGTTAAATTATGGTAAAGGTGATATTATAAAATTGGACTTAACCAAATAAACCAACATAATTTTTTATTTTAAAATTAAATTTATTATTTGAACACAATATTGTGTTGGGATTTTTAATATAATGTTGAATTAAGATTTAATTTGGATTTTAGAGTTTTAAAAAATTTTTAAATATAAAAACGTAGGAATAAATCCAAGATTGATTGTATAAGCTGTTATTTTTGCATAATATGCCTTGTATTGTAAAGTCTGTAAATATTGCTTGTAAAGTTTTTGTGGGAGCTCCATCCCGATCCTGTGGTCCAATTCAACCCATCTGCGAAGTATTTGTTTCTTTTAAAAAAAAAGTTTTCATATCAAACTTTGCATTCCTGAAACTCCTAGAATATCTAAGCCCCATGATACTAGAATCAATGTATGAAAGCTCCATTAGTTTATGTACAAAATTTGAACACACATTCCGGTGAGTAGATATCAAAAGTTTCTGGGATTTTTAATGGGAGCCTTCAGACCTCGTGGTCTTCTTTGGCCATAAACGAACTTAATCTTGCTTTTAAGGAAGAAAGTATTCATATACAAAAAAAATAAGTGAAAGAAAACAAGTTTCTTATATTTGTTATAAGTAAATATGCTGGACCAAATAAATATCTTCAAAACATTATGAAAGAAATTTTACTCATAAATTCTAGAAAAAAAAACTTAGCTATGCATCATTTCCAATTCTGTAATTCTGTAAATAAATCTAATTCTTGGCGTTAAATTTAAAAACCCTATTCGATTCATGAAATCAGTAATCAAATATAGTTTAAAATTTCCAAATCAATCAATTCAATTTCATTCTGTTGGAGAAAATATAAAATTGCAGCATCAGTTATCGTTTTTATAAATAATTTAAGTTTAAAAAAGTTTAAATTTTTTTATTAATAATTCAACTAACTTATTAACACAAATTTTATCGGTGACTAAACAAATTCTTCATTTTTTTTTCTAAACTGCATTTTATAGTAATTAATTTTATAAAACTATAATATTTTACAGAAAAATAACAAATTACTTGCAATTTTTCATCCAATTATCTTATAGTTTAACTTTTGACTTGTTTTTAAGAAAAAAAAAACCAAAACCAAACGCGGAAATGTCGTCTACAAAATTAATTTAAAAAAAAATTGTAGTTGCACATTCCAATCATCTCACAGCAGATTGCTAAATAGCACTTAACACTTTTTAAATACTATCTTTTTAAAATACAACAATGAATCATCAGGCAAAAAAAATGAAATGTGTTTTCCTCTTGACTTTATTGCAGATTAGTTTTAAAACTTAAATATTTTTATACGAACGTATTTCATATGGTGTTCTAAATTAGTCTTTTGATAGTTAAGAATCAGTTCAGGATTCAAAATTGAGTAGATTTAGCCTGTCCATCTGACCACCTGTTTGTTTGCACCCTAACTCCAAAACTATAAAAGAGATGTTTAAAAATTGATTTGCAGTTTAACATCTTTTCTTAAAAGTTTATCTAAAAAAATGAAGATTTATGGCACAATTAATTTTACATCAGTAATATTAGGTTGATCTGATAAGAATTAAAGTCTTTTGTAAAATTTTAAAGTCTACCACCACTAGAATTAAAACAAATCATACAAATTTCAATTGAAACCCATATAATATTGAATAAGATTTTATTGAATTGGAATTTATGATAGAAAATATTTGCATAATACTTTAATGTATGGGACTCTTGACACTTAAGTATTTCTTTGTACTTAATTACATGAAAATACTTAAGTATCCAAAAACAATTACAAAAGTAATTAAACTCAAAATTTAATTACTTTTTAGGAATTACAAGTGTTTTTACTTAATTCTTTAAGTTATACTTAAATTTTGTAAATATCGAAATCTAAGTAACACTAGTACTTGAAAAAGTAATCAGTATGGTGTACTTGTAATCGTAATGGTACTTGAAACACATTTAGTTCACTTTTAGAAATTCTACTAATGGGACAGTGTTTTGTTTATATGCCTTTATTTTACTCATAAGTTAGTCTTAAAATTTTCAAATTGCATATGATGCATATAGAATATAGGTTTAGTGGTTCATCTTTGCAAAATAAACTACACCTTAGTAAAAAATATATTTTTCACAATTACAATACTTTTATTCACGAATATAAAAAAAATCAAAAGTGTAAAAAAAAAGTGTAATTAATATTTACAAGCTAAATATTTTCAATAACTTTAAGATATTCAATAATTTTTATGATGTCTTTAAACATCATCTTTACAATCAATAAAAAAAAAAAAAATTGCATTCATCCAATATTGTGCAAAAACTTCCTGCAATCAGCCACAATTTAAATTTAACCATTTATTTTCTTTTTATATAATATAACCTTGACAAATATTATTACTGTTTTTATTATTAAATAATAAAATTAAATGTTTTATGGTAATTTGTAACAAATTAAAAAAAAAAATGTCCACTTAAGTATTTGCAAAAAAAAAGCTACTTTTGTATTGACGCTTGCCATCTAATTAATAACCAGTAATCACATAAAATTTGCATCGTCTCTGATCATATATTAAAATATATAATGATAATAAACATAAATATTATGATTTGCATTTGAACCCCCAACTAATTTTAATATAAATTTAAAATTAATTGAAATTAAATACTTGTATTTAACTAAATACTTGTAATTAATATTAAATTGTAGTGTTTGCTTGTTCAGAAATAAGTGGCAACACTTTTAGTGAAAATTGTTCATCTGTCAATCTGTTGTCAACGGTTGTTTATTTTAAAAGTCAAAGAATAAACTGCCACTAGGTGAAAATGTCAATTGACAACACTAAACAAGTCAAATTTTTTATAGGGATGTTCCTTCTACTAAAATATTCGATATATTTTATCGATAAATATCGAATAATAATGTAGTAAAATATCGCGAAATTTTGACGAAGTTATCAATATTTAAAAATATCGACATTTATTGAACATCATTAATTATTAACTTTGCTACAATACGAGCACAGAATGTTTGGCATGTGTTTCTATTAGTAATAAATTTAAGAGTTGCCAGTTGTCTTTAACAAAAAAAAAGTGAACAACAATTTTCTATTCAAATAAAATCTATAAATTTAATTCCTGATTTTATTTTATTACATTTTTATATTGACAATTTTATCAACGAAGTAACTGTTTTCTTATTTAAATAAAATATTCACTGATATTTAACATTTAACAGTTATTATAAATATAGAAATAAATTTTTTTAATTTTGTTTTTTAATTGAAAATAAAATCATTTATTACCATGTTTAACAAATAATTAATTCAATGTTAATTGCATGTTATGAATACATCTATACCTATATTACTATTTGATGTACAAATATAAATATATATATAGAAATTATGTGTGACATTTTATATACATATACATAATATCTGATAATTAAAGTAAAGCGAAGAGCAATTAATGTATGACTCTAACATTCTTTAAATTTTTGCAATATAATTATTATTGGTTATGTTTGTGGGAGGTTCAAACGAATTTTTTATTTATTTTTTAAATTAAATGTTATGTTATAACTTTTTTTATTAAAAAAAAAAAAAAAAAATTTAATGTAATTAAAGTCTATTTAAAAATTGTATAATTACATAAATGAAAATTTAATTGTTAAAAAAAAAATCATGTAATATCGCACTATTGTGCAAAATTTTGAACAAACTTCTAAAATATTTCTTTTAATTTATGATTCCTTTTTTTTTTGTTATAAAGTTTGAACTTTAAGACCTTGGGAACAGAAACCGTAAGATTTCTGAAAGCTAATATATTTTAAATATATATATGAAATAATCGACCACGAGTTTTTTTCGTATGCGAGTCTCAACTGTCATAAAAAGTGTTCAGATTCAGACTTTGTAATTATAAACATTGACAAAAGTTCTAAATTTTAAATAATAACTAAAATAGTTAAGGGGATTTGAACAATACTAATTTCATTCATTTATTTTAAAATTTTCAATATAAAACTTCAACTAATTGAGTTCGAATTATAAATTTCAAGCGAGCATTGATACAAGTTTTGTACGACACTGTATACACAAAGTTTTGTAATTGTACAAAATGCATTAGCGCTTATTATAGATTTTTACAGAATTCGTTATAGTTGTTACTAAATGTATATATAGATATAAAAATGTTGGTCATTAAAATAATTTGTACAAGCATTAAAAATTTAATTACTGCAGAATATTGAAAGTATTGCTAAAATTAAAAACAAATTTTCAATGAATATTTTATATGTATTTAATGTTCCAAAAAATTATTAAACAGTATTTTATAAATTTTTTGAATTTTTTCCTTTAATAAAAATTTTACATATTTGATATTTTATTTTTTAAATTGGATTCGGGTCATTATGCCGCCTTAAAAAATATTGACTGAGAAAATGTCTACTGATAAATTGTCGATTAAGGGAACGTCAACTGAAAAAATTTTCAATGAAAAAAAGAGAAAGAAAATTAATATTCTGTAAAAAGCGACAATCCTGATTTTGTATCCAACTCTAAAATCAATACTAAAGTTGTAGGCAAATTATCAGTCGGTATTTTTTTATAGTCAATATTTTCACCCAGTTGGCATTTTCTAAATCGAAAATTACAACTTTATCGTTTAAATTTCATTCTTACAAAATGATTATTATGAATCGATTCTTTATCATAAAACTAAAAATGTATTCTACAGAGTAAAAACTTAAAGAACTTCAGTAAATGGAAAATTAAAAAAACAAGTTATGAAAAAAACCTTAATAAAATAATTTTGACGGAAGAAAATTTTTGTTTTCGAATATAGACAGCGAGAGACAATTGACGATTTTTCAATGGTGGCCAACAGAAACTTTTCTGGAATTTCTTGATGAAACGGTTTTACGTCAACAAACCACAAAACATTTAGGAATTTGTGCAAAATGCCTTAAAAAGAGCCATTAACTGGCAGGAGGGAATAATTAATAATTTACTTAGTTATTTAATAATTTACATTTTCATTTAAAAAAAAAATAATAAATCAATCAATCAATTCAAATTTATCAAAATTGCCGCACGCCAGAAAAGGAACGACTGCAAACTAAATACTTTGTTCCCGTCTTACTATATATTGTAAGTAGCGAATGTCTATAAATAAATTAAGAGTTTTTTAGTGGTGTACTGGGTAAGCATTTGGCTAATTATCGAGGGGTCAACGATTCCTGATCAGGTCATACAATATTAGATTAAAATAAAATTATTGAAAAACGAGGAAGAGTGTAGTAGAGTAGACTGTGTCAACTCTGGGATACCCGTATGACCGTAACATATACATTATATCATCCGGTTAATTACTTTTGGCAAAATTTCAAACATTCAGCTTTATTAGGTGTAAAGTAATGCTCATATAAAAGAAGGAGTTGTATGGCAGCTACTCGAACCCTTTGCAGTAGACCAACCAAATTTTGCAGTAACTTCGGCCATTACACTAAACTATTTTTGGCAAAATTTCAGACACCCAGCTTCATTTGGTGTAGTGTAATCCTCATATAAAAGAAGGAGTTGTATGGCAGCTACTCGAACCCTTTGCAGTAGACCAACTAAATTTTGCAGTAACTTTGGCCATTACACTAAACTATATTTTGCAAAATTTCAGACACCCAGCTTCATCAGGTGTAGTGTAAAGCTCATATAAAAGAAGGAGTTGTATGGCAGCTACTCGAACCCTCTGCAGTAGACCAACCAAATTTTGCAGTAACTTTGGCCATTATACTTAACTACTTTTGGAAAAATTTCAGACACGCAGCTTCCATAGGTATAGAGTAATGCTCATATAAAATTAGAAGTTGTATGGCAGGTACTCGAACCCGTGGACCAAAATAGCTGCATTTAAAACTCGATTCCGTTTTTTGCATAAAAACGAATTTGTGAAAATTTCATAATCCTAGCTCCTTTACTTTTTGAGTTATCGTGATGACGGACGGACGGACGGACGAACGGACAGACGGACAGACGGACAGACGGACAGACGGACAGACGGACGGACATACATAGCTAAATCGATTTATTTTTCGATTCTGATCCGATCCATACACTTGAGTCTATATCTACCCCCCCCCTCCTTCTCTGCGTCACAAACGTAATGGCAAATTTATTATACCCTCGGACTATATAATCATACTGGTATAATAATTTTTCTTTAAAAATCACCATGGTGACCGAATATATATAGTGAAATATAAAATGATATAATATGATATAAACAAAATAATTAATATTACTTATAAAAGAATATTGTTGGTCCACATCCGAAAGGCAAAAGGCCCATCAATTTGCAAAGGCATTGTATATATGCTCTTTGAAAAACATAATAATTTAAATACAAATAAAGTAAAAAACCAAAAATTTTATTATTTTATTCTGAATTAAACGAACTTATCTCATTGCGCTATTCTTATTAAACTTGACAGATTTAACTGGATATTTCAGTATAACACACATATTAAAGTTTTTAGCATAACTACATAACATTCATTATACCCGTATGACTATATAGTCCAAGGGTATAATAAATTTGCCATTACGTTTGTGACGCAGAGAAGGAGGGGGGGTAGATATAGACTCAAGTCTATGGATCGGATCAGAATCGAAAAATAAATCGATTTAGATATGTATGTCCGTCCGTCTGTCCGTCCGTCCGTCCGTCATCACGATAACTCAAAAAGTAAAGGAGCTAGGATTATGAAATTTTCACAAATTCGTTTTTATGCAAAAAACGGAATCGAGTTTGAAATTCAGCCATTTTGGTCCACGGGTTCGAGTACCTGCCATACAACTTATAATTTTATATGAGCATTACTCTATACCTATGGAAGCTGCGTGTCTGAAATTTTGCCAAAAGTAGTTTAGTATAATGGCCAAAGTTACTGCAAAATTTGGTTGGTCTACTGCTGAGGGTTCGAGTAGCTGCCATACAACTCCTTTTTTATATGAGGATTACACTACACCAAATGAAGCTGGGTGTCTAAAATTTTGCCAAAAATAGTTTAGTGTAATGGCGAAAGTTACTGCAAAATTTGGTTGGTCTACTGCAAAGGGTTCTAGTTGCTGCCATACAACTCCTTCTTTTATATGAGGATTACACTACACCAAATGAAGCTGGGTGTCTAAAATTTTGCCAAAAATAGTTTAGTGTAATGGCCAAAGTTACTGCAAAATTTGGTTGGTCTACTGCAAAGGGTTCTAGTTGCTGCCATACAACTCCTTCTTTTATATGAGCATTACTCTACACCTAATAAAGCTGAATGTTTGAAATTTTGCCAAAAGTAATTAACCGGATGATATAATGTATATGTTACGGTCATACGGGTATCCCAGAGTTGACACAGTCTACTCTACCACACTCTTCCTCGTTTTAATCTAAATTAATCATTTTCAAAATAGATTAAATTAAATATTTTGATATTTTTTTTTTTTAAATCAATTTTAAATTCCAATTTCCTATAGAATAATTCCATTCTTTATTAAAATTATATAATTTCACCATTTTTTAAAAATAAACCAATTGGTTCTCACCAGAATATAAGGTAATAAAAATAAATAATAAAATATTATATAAATACATATATATTTAATATAACTAGTTAAATAAAAATAAAAATATATATTTTTATTTTATTTTAATGATTACTATTATATTTATATTATTATAGTTTTATTTTTTTTTTTTATTGTTACATTGTTATTAACGCCATAGTTTTTTTTTTTTATTATATTTTATAAAAATCTATTAAAAAATTTATATAAATTATTTATTGATTTATACGAAATAAATTTTAACAATATATTATAAATTTCTTATATTAAAAAAAAAAACAAGAACAAGATGAGAAATAAAAACCTATTCAAATTCAAATTATTATATATTAATTTTTAACAATAGAATTGCGGCAAATTCAAGTACATACAACTTTTTATTAATAGTTTATCAAATTTTAATTTTTTTGGCAAAAAAAAAATATAAATAAATAATATTAATAATATTATTACATATTTTAACTTAAACTTGTCAAAATTATAACCTGTTTCTGTTTGGCGTATGCCCTAGAATTTATATTAAATTTTTAATTTATTGTTTTTTATTAAAATGTTCATTGTATTTTAAAATTAATTAATTAGATTTTTTAAAAAATTATAAGACCACAAAAAACGATTCATTTAATAAAATATGTAAGATAACTCTTTGACAGTTTTCAAAAGACTTCACAACTATCATACTTGCGCTGGACCACTAAATCTGTCACTGCTAAATATGTCAAGTTGATTGATTTTTATTTTGTCATTTCGAAAAACACTAGATAAAATTGAAGTACGATGGAATAGTACCTGTCAAACCACAATTCATTAGCTGTAACATTTTAGTATATTTGTGACTACACTACCTATTGCACGGAATTAGTAATTCATAATAATGAAAGGAATAGAAAGTAACTAAACAAATACTTGCAAGCAATAGTTATTGAAAACTACAAGTTCTGTTCTAAAAAGTAACATTATAGTTTTGGAAGACTTTTTTTGGTTTGGCTTATTATTGGAATTTTCAATTTCTATTTGAAAATCAGTGAGTAACATTGTGAATACAATTTCAACCGATTTTAATGAAATTTGGTATTAATGCTTTGTTGGTTAAGTTGGTAGATGAGCTAAATGGGACCACGGGAATGACAGGCTTTCATACAAAACCACCGGATTTTTTGAGAAATTTCGTGTTCTAACTGTCGGAATTAGCTCAAATACGAAGACTATTAGTCGAGTCAAATGAGTCAAATATACTATTAGTCGGTACCTATTAAGAGTACCTTTCATAAATTGATTCTAGTATAATGATGTCTAAAACTTCCAGAAAAAATAAATTTCTAAATTACTTTCTCTTCCATCTAAGTTTTCAGTGTACTGAATTTCAATTTTTCTATTTTATTGTTTTAATTCATTTCAATTCAATCAATTTCGACATTTATTATATTTTTTTTTATTTTTGAATTTAAGTTTTTTATTTTTAAATTTTTTATTTTATTTTTTTTTTTTAATATTTTATGATCAAATTTTTTTTTTATTACATATCATAAAAAAATAGTGTTTATTTTCATTTATTGTTTATGATTTTCAATTTGTTAAAAATAAATTGAACAAATTGATTGGCTTTCTTAATGTTGAAAGCATCTGATATATGGGGTACATTTTTATTATTCTATTATTAAAAAAAAAAACTTTATTATTTAAATAAATTAAAACTAGATTTAATTAATTTTCAAGGTAAATCTAAGTTTTAAATTATGTTTTCAAGCGTCTAATAAAACATTGCACTAAGTGAAGTTGATAATTAAACAGAATTAAAACAAAATATTAAAGCCTTTCTTAGTATATGTTTTAGTATTGGTTTAAAAAAAACTAACAGCCAGTTTTTAAGTGAATGATTTTTTTTAACAACAAGGTTTTGTTGTTCGAAAAAAGTCTGTTATCTTAATTGTTGGGCGTCATTTTTTGTAGCGGGTTTAAAAGCCGAACATTTAAAATTTGTTCATCTTATTTAAATATAAAATCGATGTGTATATGTGCTTTATAAATCATTTCGATCAGACTTCTAATCCCCAAAATACGGAAGCTTAGTTTTTCGATGTCCTTAAGCCAATACATAGGTTTGAATTGAATGCTTTAGGAATAAATATGTAATTTGAAATTGCGAACTAAATAGAAAGAAAATATATAAGAAATTTTTATTTCCTAATTACTGTGATTGTAATAATATTAAATTCGTTTGTGATAATTGGTTACAAATGGGTCGAAAAATTTGAATGCCTAATTGTTTGCGGAATGCCTAAGCGGAAGTATGTGCCATATCGTATTAGTAGGGTAATTTAATATCAATTAAAATGAGAAAAGAACCTAAGTTAAAATATAATATTACTTACACTACCATTATTAACATCAAAATTGTGAAGTTGTTTAAATTCTTTTGAAACAATATATTCATAACAAAGAGTATTGAAGTAACTAAAAATCTATTAGATAAAACTCCTTATATTTCTCATAAAGTAGTAAAAAACTATGGAAATGTAAGAATTTGAACAGAAGTTCGGTTAAGAATGTACCAAAAAACATTATTTGATCGTCAAAATCTGATCGTCAACGCAATCTTAAACAACCTATCAGACAGAATAAGAAATGAACTTAAAAAAAATTATGTATTCCAAATGTCAATCTAATTTAAAATTATCTTTAACGAGGAAGAGTGTAGTAGAGTAGACTGTGTCAACTCTGGGATGAACCAAAATGGCTGGATTAAATAGCGATGTTGACGGATATTGCAAAAAAAAGAATTTGCGAAAATTTCAAGATCCTAGCTCGTTTAGTTTTTGGGTTATCGTGCGGACGGACGGACATACATAGTTAAATCGATTTTTTTTTTTCGATTCTGATCCGATCCATACACTTGAGTCTATATCTATTCCTCCTATTTCTCTGCGTCACAGACGTAATGGCAAATTTATTATACCCTTTGACCTACAGTCATACGGGTATAAAAATAACTAAATAAAAATTTGTAGTATATGTAAGAGGCTTAATAAAGATTAATAATATATTTATTGACAGTAAATACAGCATAGCCTATAAGTTAAATAAATACTTTAAATTTTTATTTGACCATTAATATTCATTTTAATAATTTTTTGGTAATAAAAATATAAATATGTATATATGTAACATATATTATGTATATATATTAGAAATTATTATGAATTAACTAAGTAAACTAAGCGATAACTGATAACTGATAATTATGATATGATGGAATTTCTTCAACGCATTTAATAAATTACATAACCTCAAAAATCAAAGCAACGTAATTTTATTTAATGTAATTTTTGATAATTATATTTTCCAATTAAAAAATTTCATAGTTATCAGTTATTTATTACTAATTAAATAATTATATAATATTATTCTGTAAGTATTTTACAGCAAAGCGTTCAACCTATTTCTTTAAAAACTCTGATCATTGATGGAAGTAATTATTTTTTTATTTACAAAAAAATGTATTTAATCTTTCATTTTAAAAAATAACTAAAAACAATTTGTTAAAAAAAAAAGAAATAGTAAAAAAAACTGTTGACAGCGGAGGGATTCGAACCCTCGCCTCCGAAGAGACTGGTGCCTAAAACCAGCGCCTTAGACCACTCGGCCACGCTGCCGGTAAGATCATGCGGTAAAAATAAAAATTTATACATTTTTAAATAAAATAAACAAAGAATTATAAATATTTTTACCTGTAATTACCTAAAGTTAAAAATTTTTAAAAGTACACAGTATAAAATATTTTCAACAAAGAAATTTTATGAGAATTACAAAAAAGGTACATGATGTAAAAATATCCAGAACAGGATTATTTTTACCTTTTGTAGATCATCATAAAAATAAAAAAGGTAAATAATTTTTTGCAACTTACTACAAAATTTAAATAATAAAAAAAAATTAACACCTATGACCTATATTGTATTCGTACACGTGTTTATTATTGTATGGAATAATATAGCTTCTGTTATGTATTTAAAAGATATTAATTCAATAGATTTATCCGAATTGAATTTTATTCCTAAAAATTTGATATTAATTGGCACGAAAGTATTTTATTATTCCTGGGCCCCATTTCATAAAACTATTAGTCTAATATTGTTAGTGAATTTACTAATATTTTATTAGTTATTAGTAAAATTCTGTTTCATAAAGGCTAATATTTTATTAGTCCTACACTAATAATTATTAGTGAATTTTATTACTGCAAAGCGCGTTTCTGTTTCATAAAACTATTAGAGTAATAATTATTTGTCGCTACACTAATAATTATTAGTAAATTTTTATTAGTTTAGAAAGACCAATAAATTCATTATTAGTCTTTTAAATATTAGGATATTTATATATAATAGAGGTTAAACTTTATATTGTTTGCCATAAACTTATTTTTTTTTAGTAAATAATCTTAAATATTTTGTACAAAATAAATAAATAATAAAATTTAAAAAAAAAACGAGGAAGAGTGTAGTAGAGTAGACTGTGTCAACTCTGGGATACCCGTATGACCGTAACATATACATTATATCATCCGGTTAATTACTTTTGGCTTTATTAAGTGTAGTGGAATACTTATATAAAATAAAGAGTTGTATGGCAGCTACTCGAACCCTCTGTCGTAGACCAACCAAATTTTGCAAAAACCTTGGCCATTACACTAAACTATTTTTGGCAAAAATTCAGACACCCTCGCTATGGGTTAACAAATTCCAAAACTGTTAATAGTGTCAACTCAATTCTCAAGGAGCATCACGTATACAAAATTTGAAGTCAATTGGTCAAACCGTTTCGAATTTAGAGTAAAGTATTGAAAAAACCTATAAAAAGCTATTGGGCCGCAATAGGTTAATGGAACTCAACAAAATTTTTTTTGGGGATTTCTTTTAAGTTAAAGCAGAATTTCGTAAAATCGGACAAAATTTGGACCCAAAGTTTTTTTTGACCACCCGTCGACCCGACACGGGTTAACAAATTCCAAAACTGTTAATAGTGTCTACTCAATTCTCAAATAGCATCACGTATACAAAATTTGAAGTCAATCGGTCAAACCGTTTTCATTTTAGAACAAAGAAGTTTAAATACTTGCACCACAGCTCCAACTTGGCGGTCCGTTAGAGCAAAATTTTTGGGCCACGATTTCTTTCCGTACCCAAAAACCCCTATATACAAATTTTCATGAAAATCGGCTTGGCAGTTTAGGAATCTATTCGCTACAAACAAACAAACAAATAAACAAACAAATAAACAAACTTTCGCTTTTATATACATTCGCTAGTCTACACTAATAATTTATGATTTGCAGTAATAATTTATTAGTAAAATTTTATTAGTTGCAGAAAAGTTTTATGAAACAAAAAAGTATTACTCCATATTTATTAGTTCTAATAATTATTATTTTATTATAGTATTAGACTAATAGTTTTATGAAATAGGGCCCTGTATGTGTATTGAAATACGTTCTATAAAACTTATAAAAGTACAAGAAGGAGTATAACTTGAAAAAATAAGTACAGGCGAGGAAGAGGGAAGAGTAGACTGTGTAAACTTTAGAATACTGGCACGAATGTAATATAAACGTTATATCATTAGGTTAACTACTTTTGGCAAAATTTCAAATACACAACTTATTACACTCATTAAATGCAATTCAAACCTGTTGCACTAGACCAACTATATTTTGTGTAAACGGTGGCCCTGGCCCTTAAACTTGACTAGTTTTGACAAAATTCCAGATACTTTTACTTTTTAGATATTAAGTTTTGCTCATATAAAAAAAAAGTAGTGTGGCCGCTACTCGAACCCGCTGCAAAACCTAACCAACTTTTGGAAAAACTTTGACCATGAAACTCAACTACATTTGGTAAAATACCCAGCTTTATTAGGTATAGAATTTTACTCATATAAAAAAGCAGTTGTATAAAAACTCCTCGAAGACGTTTAGCAAACTGAATGAATTTCTATAGCAAAGACAGCTCTTATATAAAAACGAGTTTGTAAAATTGCAAATTTTAGCTCCTTTAATTTTTAAGTTTTAATTTATGGTAGCTAGAACGACCCTGTTATCGATTCTGACCCAATTCATATACTAGAGTCTATATTTACTCATATATAGAGCATCACAAACGTTATGGCTAATATACTATACCTTTGGAGCTTTGTTCAAACGGGTATTAAAAAAAAAGATTTCTTAAAATAAATATATCTATATTAAACCGAATAATATCTAATTAAATTTTTAAAAAAAATTTTTTTATGCGAATTCTTAAAATAAAATATTTTAACAAAATTACAACAATTAACTATTAAAAATATAGGTTAATATATCACAAGACTACCACAAATTAATATTCACAAAATTATATACAATTTAAATTATTAATATATGAATGTACAGTAAAAATATTTAATAATTTAAAAAATTTATATTCTGTGTAAATAATAAACTAATTAATAATAATGATTTTTTACGCAATTCTATAGTTAGAATAGAATGTATTTTGTATTTTAAAGTAATTGGTATTCAGAATTCAAGCATAGATTTTTTTAAATTTAGGTTAGAGTTTTACAGTGTACAGTAATTCTAATTTAGAATTAATTACTTTTAATCTTTTAGTATTCGCATCACCTGAATCGATATATGGACTAAAATTTTAAAGCGAAAATCTGACCGATAGCTCAGTGGTGAAGTAGTGGCTTCTCAATCGAAAAGTCTCGAGCTCAAATCCAGGTCGAATCATATCTAATAAAAAAACGAGGAAGAGTGTAGTAGAGTAGACTGTGTCAACTCTGGGATACCCGTATGACCGTTATATAAACATTAATTACTTTTGGCAAAATTTCAAACATACCAGATTTATTAGGTGTAGTGTAATGCTCTTATAAAACAAGGAGTTGTATGGCAGCTACCCGAACCCATGGACCAAAATGGCTGGATTTAAATAGCGATGACGGCTATTGCAAAAAAACGAATTTGCGAAAATTTCAAGATCCTAGCTCCTTTAGTTTTTGAGTTATCGTGCGGACGGACAGACGGACGGACATACATAGCTAAATCGATTTTTTTTTCGATTCTGATCCGATCCATACACTTGAGTTTATATATACCCCCCTCCTTCTCTGCGTCACAAACGTAATGGCAAATTTATTATACCCTTTGACTATATAGTCATACGGGTATAATAAAGTGTATATTATAATAATTTAATAAGGAGTCCAAATGTCAAATGAGCAAAGGTGAAAGGATTAATATTATCATGCAATATTTACTATTGTCTGGTAATACAAATAAATAAATAAAAGCGAAAAGAATGTCAGCTCTTTCAAATTTTTTCAAATGACTCATATAATCAAAATCAGTAAATTCCATAATTATTAGATTAAATTAAAATAATAAAAAACAATTTTTTTTTTTTCAAATCTTTTATCATCATTAAAAGACAACATTGCAAATTGCAATAATTACTCAAAACATGAATCGATTACTAAATAGATAAATTGCAATATTCAATATGTCATTTTAAACATGTGTCATTTCAACATATTATTGTGTTATATAAATCTTAAAGAATTAATGACTCACTACTTAGTTTTCGAATTGTTTTGAAATTCACGTGATTTCAAATAAATTATAATTTTAACATTTTATCCCCAAAGTATGTATAATTTAATGAAATTCAATGGTCTATCAAATTATAATTTAAATTCTGATGAAAAACTAAAGATACAAATTAATACGTGCCCTTTAATCATATGAAAAAAAAGTCACCTGTCAAATGTGATTAAATCGAAGAAGCGCGTAAGCCTATGACAAATGAATGAAGAATAATTATGCAAAATCGGTTTAAAACGGAAATTCTTGTAGGTAAATATCATTTATTTTGAGTTTGTGATGTACCGCACTCTTTTATGAATCATTTTAAAAACTAAAATCACTTAACAGATGATAAAAATAAAAATTTTAAAAAAAATAACCACAAATATTTATTTCTTTTGTGGTTTAAAATAAAACGTGTAAATTATGCAAAATTTATCAATTATTATAAAAATTTATTTATTTTTTAATGTGATTTGTGGTAACATAATTAAAACTTTGTTATAAATTAGAAATAAAATCAAAAATTGCTGTTTAAATAGTTTGTTTTATTAATAAAAATGATTGAAAGATTATGTAATTATTAACAATTTTGAAGACCTTGTCTTGATTTAAATTAATTATGATCTCAATTTTTAAGTGCAAGAATTTATGATGTTAATTATGATTTGCAAGAATTTTTTTATTATTTATAATTAAATATATTAAAAAATTATAATTAATAATGTTACGTAATTGTATATTATTATGAAAATTTTAATTTTTAATTAAATAATTTAGTTCAATGATTTTAATTAATATACTCTGTACATTTTCCTCTAATTTGCAGTACACAATTTAAGTCAATAATGAATAAACTGTTTTAAGCTCTTAACTGAGTTTTTAAAAACAAGTTTAAAACATTTTATATTTAAATGAAGTAAAATTCTTCAAATGACACTAAAAAATTACCTAAGCCCATCTCTATTCGTAACCAAAATAGAGGTATACCAATCTGAATTACTTGCTAACACTGGTAGTAATGTGTAGAACTATTTGAAGTTGTCAGATTCAAAAGAATTCCTACAATTCAAAAATCTATGTTCAAAGAATCTCTAAACTATAATATAGAACATAATAAACTTTTAATTTCTTTCGAGGGATTAGACATTATCACTGCTTTCGCCTCCTTTAAAAAAAAACATAATTTCTGAACATTTCAGATTACCACTTATTCTATGTTATATGTCAGATCTGAATTGAAATGTGACTGTGCTACTAATCGATTATTGCGCAAGAAAAGTCATGATACTTATAATTTCTTTTGAAGTTTAATCATTGCCACATTGTTTTTTTTTTTCAACATCTTCTAGCTTAATATTTTAAAAAAATATATGATTGTTGATTATATAATCTGCACTCCAAATCATTACATACATTCTTAATATTTATTAATTTTTGTATATAAAATTAATTTTATTTTTTATTTTATTTGAAATAAATCAATCTTTATTTTTTAAAGCGACCACCTTTAATTCAATTCAATTAAAGTATCAAATTTCATGCAATTTTAAATTATTCTAAAAAAAAAATTTTAAATATGTATATTGAATTTTAATTCATTTTCAAATAAAATCTTATTTAATAATATTTTTAGATATAATAATGAAAACGTGTTCAGCAAATCAATTTTTTCCACAGACGATATTTTTTAGCACCTAGCACGAAATTATAGACTGCTCTGCTTCCACAATGTCTAAAAAGTCTAAAAAACAAGTTCTGCTAATTTGTTTCTCCAAATTAGAATATTTTTTTTGAATGAAATTCTAGTTAGTCTTTCAAGGACACTGAATTTTGCCAAATATTTTATAATAACATTCTACTAAATCTAATATTTATTCTCTTGGAACGTTTACTCAGTTCTTTACGGGAACCTGTAACAGCATTACAATCAAAAAAAAAATTTAATTTATTATTTTAAATATATGTATTATAATTCTGAAATATATAATATCTAATAAAAAAAATCATAAAAAAATTTTTTTAACTGTTTTGGGAAATAAAAATTATAAAAATAAATAAAAATATTAAAAACTAAAAAAAATAGCAAAGAAAATCAAATGAAACAAAAGAATCACAAGTTTATGGACAAATTAATAATAAAAAAATAATATTTTAAATAAAATTTCAATCAATTCTTATATTTTGGCTGTAAATGTCAAAAGTTTATTTTTTATATTTGTCATAAAAAAGATATAAAAACTTTTCAGAAAAAAAATGCTAAAGTAAAAGTATGAAAAACCTGAAATAATATAATCGATTATTATTTAATCGATCAGTAGGGGGCGAGCGCAAATCGAAAATTTAAAACAATGCTCATTGATTAAATAATATAAAAACTGATCATTCTTTTGACAGTATAATCGCATGTAGACAATTTATTGAAATAATTTATTATATGAATGGATATTGATATGTTTTGACAGTTTTGACAATTATATGCAATTTATAAATACAAAGAATTAAGTTAGCAATTGGTTTTTCTTAAAATATAATTTATTCATATTTTTTTAAATTATTTATTCTGTTCTTTACTCAAGTTATTATTTAAAACTAGAAAATTTTGGATCTTTTTTAAATAATCAAATAACGTTTTAGTACTTTGTAAATTTGGTAAATTTTTGTTTTAAGATCGAAATTGTTACGGTGGATTTGGGAGCTCCAAAGTTATTCAAATGGAAAAGTTTAGGTTCTTCAATCCTGTACTTTTGACGGCGCAATTTAAAAATAATTAATCTTTCATCATCTTGTACTGGAAATAAGTTAAAAATTTCGATTTTAGCTCATTACTTTGAACTACAGCTGTGACGTATTAATTTTTTTAATTTGAATACATTATATAATACCTATTTTAATAAATTTATTTATTTATTAATAGTTTTATTCAACTTTAAAATTTGTTTATATATTAATCTAATACCTATTTAGAATATAATAGACAAACTTAAAAACATGAGATCACCCCCCAAAAAAAAGTAAACATAAAATATTTTTATTAAATTATAACAGTCGGAACAAATTTTTTTTTCCAAATTTTATTTCGAATATAATATTATCTAAGATTTACTTTATAGTAATAAAATAGGTATTATATATATTTTTTTATATAAATATTTATTTTATATAAAAATACATTTTGTTTATTTTTTATTATGGTCATTATTAAATTAAATTTATAACTTTTATGCAAAAAACTTATTTTTTATGCTCACAAATTGATTATGTGTTAAAAACTATTTTTTTTTTGGTGTTCAATTAAGTCATACTAAGTAGCATGTGGGTGGTTTGATAACTATACAATATTATTTAAAAAAAAATTTGGTAATAGCTTTTGTTTGAAATCTGACTATGTTTATGAACCAAATAAATTTCGGAAAAATGCCAAATTTATAATTTAATTGTATTTCAATCTCAAGGATGAGCTCAAGATAAGATTTGTGCAACGATTGAAGTCTTGTATTGTTTAGAATTACATGAAACATGAAATATTTATAAGTTTGTAAAGTTCATGTAAAGTTTAATTAATATGCTGTTATAGGAATATGCATTTATCGCAATCCCAATTGTTAAATAATTAGAATTTTAAAGAGTTTCAAAAATACGTTAAAAATGCAATTGAAACTTGCAAAACTTTTTCTTCCTTTGTGCTGTCATCTACGGTGACATCATTTAAGTGTTAGTCTATTTTAACATTTAAAATTTTAAAGAAAAAACTAGATATGATGTCTTTTCGAAGGCCAATTAAGAAGTGGTAGTAATTGCTCAAAAAACAATTTACACACGATTCAATTATTTTCCATGCATTTTTTTCACTTGAGTATATTATTAAATTTCAAATACAAGAGGAATTGAATGTGTAAAAGAGTCTCTGATACATAAATTTTTAATAAAGTACTTGGTATTGGTAATTAGGATTAATATTTATTAAAAGTAAAGTACTTGGTATTAATATTTTTTTATTGTTTTTTTTTGATAGGCTTTCTACAATGAATGCTCTCGTTTCGCTCTCTACCCGTACCTATCTGTCCAACTAAGTTAAATGTATTGAATTATATGAAAATATTTACAATAGACGCAGCCTTGACGCAGCCATTAATAAAGTTGTTTAACTTTTAACTTTTCGCTTTCTCTACGTACTCAAATATCAAATAATTAAACTTTGCAAAATAATTTTTAAATTAAAAATAAAAAAATATATTATCAGAATAAAAAATTAGTAATATTATTAATTTTTGTATTTAGTGTAAAATAATATCAAATCATTATTTGTACAATCAAAATAGCTATAAAATAAATTTTAAACTAATGAATATTTTCACGAATTAAAATTAATTAAACAAAGCAATGTCAAAAAACGCTGTCATGTTCATTTTATTGTGAACACTCTTTTGTTGACTACGTAATGAGAGCGAGACGACAGCGAAACGAGAGCGTAATTTTAGATAGGCTATAAATCATTTTGTCATTTTGAGCCAATCGAGTAAATTGTTTTTTAAATGCTTAGTATTTAGAATTTTATAATTTCAATTGAATTTATAATCCAGTAATTATAAAATATTTTCAGTTTCAATATCCAAATGACAACAGACGACTTAATGAAAAGAAACTTCACGTAAATTGAGTGTAAATTGAAATTAAATATTAAAAAATAAGCGTTAAAAAAGCTGTTATAATTATATCTGAATTTATGTATATTTTCAAGGTTTTCATAAATCTTGAAATTAATCTAATAATTTCTTTTATTTATTTATTACTATTGACCATTCTTTACTTTTCTGTATAGCTCTTTTTTTTTTCAATATGGGGATTATATATTATATTTATATTCAACATGTTTACAAAATATAAATTTTTACTTTTACCAATAAATTGTTTTATCAAATGAATATAAATTTAAAAAAAAAAAACAAATTTAAAAGATTTGTTATTTCAATTAGTTTTTTTGATACCAAATATTAAACAATTCATCTATATTTTTTTTTTAAATAATAATAATATGCAAATTTATTTATTATACCATTCATTAATCAAAATTTAAAACCCAGTTTCTTAAAATATGACAAATAATAGACAAGGAAACACTCCTCTTCTAAGAGACAAAAGCAAAATAAAAGACAAAAGAAACAAAAGCCCACCCAAGATGAAATTCATTGTACATTTGGTGTGTATGACTGATACTTCAACATTTGTATATCTTTATCTTTTAGCTATAAGCCTTTCAATATCAATTTTAAAAAACAAAAAAAAAAGTCCAACATCATCTTCTTAAGCTTCTTTATTTTCTTTAAATTTTCTTTTGTAAACATAAAAAATGAATCTGAAAGATAAATAAATAAAAAAAATAAAAATATCTGAAGAACATCTTTTCAAACAAATTAAATATCAACTTTTTTATTTTCGGTGACACAAAGTCTTTTTACTGTGCTGTCAGTTACACTTTAGTATAATAATATTCAAGAAATTCAATTCAATATTGTGAATCATTCCATTTATTGAATATTGTGAATCATTTTCATTATTTAAAAAAATTTTGAACTCTTTTTATTTATTTTAAAAAGTTTTTTTTTTTTAATTTTATAATTTTTTGACACACAATTTAAAATGATATTTAAAAGTTCTTATTAATATTAATAATTTACGATATTTAATTGGACTATTAAAATGCCACACGACATATCACATCAAAATGAATACAATTCTTATTTTTAATAATTTTTTAAGTACCTAATTAATTTTTTCATTGATGACTGACCCGCTCCTTCAATACAATAGAAGACTATTGGACAAAGATCGGATATTTAACAAATAAAAATATATATTAAAAAAAAAAATAAAACTGGAAACTTGATAATTCACTTCTTAATTTTTTAAATGACCAAGAAAATGAGTCAAACAATATTTAAAATATTATGAAAAACACTTAAAATCAAATTTATTTATTTATAATATTGTGTCTTGACTGGTTTGTGTCTTAGATTTTAATTTTCAATTTTAATAAATTTAAAAATAAACTTAATGTTCAAAAAATAAACAAATTATACAATTAAATTAAAAAAAAATTTTTAAATAAATTTTTTAAAATAAAAAAAAAATAAAATTTTTTAAAAAAAAAAAGTTCGCCCGAGCAGGGACTTGAACCCTGGACCCTTGGATTAAAAGTCCAATGCTCTACCGACTGAGCTACCCGGGCTGCGAATAATATGAGTAAATTTGCTATATATCTAATCTTTTAATATTTATTTTGGAAATATATGATTACTATTTACTATTTGGAATGGGAATTATGGACAACCATTTAAAAATAAATTGGATCAAAAGGTAAAAAAAAACAAAAACAATAACAACAAATTTCAAATTGAACAAAAACAGACAATATATTTTTTTTTGCTGTTCATGTTTTAGGTTTTTTTTTTTGTAGGATTCCGTGCCAAAAGTTCAAGCTTTTATTACTGTAGACAGACATAAGAACTAATATATATATACTATGTGTAGTGACTAGACTATATTATATGAATCATTAATTATCTGACAAGTACATATCTATATTCAAAATAACAGCCATAAGAAACGCGACAAAAACAAAAAAAAAAAAATATAGAACACATGAAATTATTGTTTTTGGAGAGTGATGGTGTGAATGTGAAATAATGACCCAATTATCACAAATTATTTTATATTCTATTGGTACTATTTTTTTTTTTTTTTTTTTTTTTTGTAAGATTTAAATTATTATGAATGAATTTTTTTGTTTTACCATATTTTACTTAAGAGATATAGATGTGGAGATTAATCACGAAGTATTTAATGTAGACATCAGTATGTAATAGATATGAGTATTTTTAATTAAAACTTTAAGACCACGGGTATAATAGAATTGCTTCGCCGCTTGTAACGCATCGATCTAGAAATGCTAGATATGGTGCCAAATGTATCGGATCAACATCAAAAAGAGTGTATGTGCATCCGTCCGTGCTTCAGCCCGATAACTTAAAAACTAAATGGACTAAAATTTTGCAAATCACACAAACATACTTTTAGACAATTCCTAGGTTCCCTATTGCTTTTGGTTAAAATCGGACCAAGGCATCGAGGAGTTGCCGTACAACATTTTTGAAACAATATGAATTTTTCAAAATTAGTAACACTGAAAGGATGAAAACTACACACGTTTAGTTATATAATAGGACAAGCACCTATAACAAGTTTTAAAATGTTAAAACTTTTTTTCGGGTAGCTGCCATGCAACATTCTGAACCCGGCTACATTACATTTGAACTAATTAAGAGATGCCAAAGAGATTACTGGAACCACAGTGCAAATTTTTGGAAATAATAAGATTAGATGATTGCAAATTAAAATCCGTACTTAATATAATATGGCCACCAAATTTTCGAAGTTTTGAAAAATTTGGACCCCATTTTTGCTCAGCTGCCGTACAAAGTTCGGATTGACATCCGATAAATGTGAATCTAATAAAGCTACGAGGTTAAAATTAAAAATTAAAAATAAATTAATAGGGAAAGTTACTTGGCAATTTTAGATAGTGGGAACTTTAAAACCTTTTATTTAATTCATAAAATTTAACAACATCTGCAGTTCTAAGTAATAAAGTAATACTGGTGTGTAACTGTAAACCCATATTTCATTTTCAATTTAAATTAAGAGGGACATTTGCAAAAGATTCATTCAACAACTAAGGTATAAAGCTATTTTTTACCTGAAAATTTTATCACTCAAAAAAATTTACACCTAATAATCATAATCTAGTTACTATTGAGTAGGTATGAGAATTTCATTCTTCCTTTGGTTTTATATTCCTATACACATTATAGTTCAAATAATAAATATCAAATAAAATTAGTCAGTCGTTTGTGATGCAACTGCCAAAGAGACATAATTGATATATCAAAAATATCATTACAAAGTCCGTACTACAATCTGAGTCGATATAATCATGAATGTTCCTATATAACATGAACATTTCATTTTTATATTATTGGGATGGTTACCTTAATTTTTGTAAAAAAAAAAGAACTAGGTTTTATGCAAACGATTCGTGCAATTAAGTTAATGTAATCCAGTAGATGCGGATTTATATTATACAGCTGCAAAATTTATATTCTCACAAATTTGAAATATTTCTAAAAAATGATCAAGTTAATCAGGCATTTGATGGTGACATCAAATTTGGTTTGTCGGAACGAGCTCCAGTAGCTTTTATAAGGCTATACCATTTTAATATTCATTTCAGGTATTCTAAATTCAACTACTGTTACACCATAAAGATCTGAATATTATGAAATATAAAATTTCAGGGTACTTCGGATTAACAATTCTTAAAATATCCTATTTCAAAAAATATTTCGAATTAATAACTTAAAAATGTTTTTTTTTTTAATATAAATCATCTCAAATAACTATTTCAATTTTTAATTTTCTGTTCTCATTTTATTTTGAAGTTCTTTCTGCTCAATTTAAAATTAATTAATCTCAATTGAAGTTCTTCAGTCTCAATTTAAAGTGGATTAGTCTCATTTGAAGTATAACAAGTGAAGTGTTCCTAAGTATAGATATTCTCTTACAAATAATTACTGACTAATACATCACAGTTGTAAATCTTGAAAAAAAAAATTCTTTACTAATAATGAATTAAAACTTTTTATAATAAATAATAAAAATAATCTATATTTAATAATAAGTTAAATGTGATTACGTATTATTAATTTCAACTTCAAATTTGAAATATTGAAAACAGAGTGGAGTAAAATGCTAGGCTACCTTATATTATATCCTTCAAAAATTTTTTAAGAAAATTTTGATTTATTGCAAAAAAAAAAGTTCTTCTAGAAAACCTAAATTTTAAAATCAAACTTTCAAAATTCAAATACGTCGAAACTCAAACTTGCGAAACCCAATACCCTTTTTCCAGTATAACTCTGATTTTGAAACCAACTCTTAAATACCTTTTAGGAAAATGGAAATATACATTTTGATGCATTTGGATTATTACATTTTTGATGCATTTGGGCTAATGTGGATTGTAGACGTATTGGGATTTTATATTTTGGATTCTTAAAACAGATTATCTGACGAAATTTGGATTTGTTTTTCGGATTATAAACGTGATCTAATAATAGTGTTACATAATAATTAGTGTTTCAACAGCTGTATCATATTTGCTACCATCTTACTTTTACAAAAAAATAGTACAATATTCTTTGTTACATACGGATAATATGTAAAAAAAACTTAAGTAAACTTAAAAACTTATTTTAATAAACTTTATCTAATTATTACTCAATTTTCAAAAGAAAATCGATGGTTCTATGCGTATACCATATAAAGATCTTCCAATTCAAGTCATAACATTGGACATTTTTCTATAAATCTTTTATTGTTTAAAAAAATTCCATTTTAATAAAGTTTCTGTGGAAAAAACACCATATGTTCCTCCTTTTATAATAAAAATCAAAATTTTTATATCCAAAAACTAATAAAAATTCAGATATATATATATATATATATACTTAACTAATATTATATAACTAATATACAACTAATATTAGTATTAAATCATGCGTCAATAAATCAATTTTCATTTCTTATTAGAAATTATCAAAATATACAATAGAAAAGAAAATCACAATTCAAGACCAGACCAGAAAAATTTTCATCTATATTTGGATTTAATCATCCATTTTAATCTCATATATTTTTTTTCTTATGTCTTCAAACGGTAAAAAATTTTCAAGAAAATAAAAATTCAATTCGCTTCAATAAATTCCACTTATACCAATTTTTTTTTTTTAAATATCAACGAAAATTAATATCTTTAGATACAAAAAAAAAAACAAAAACTGTAATCTTTTAGAAACCAAAATATAAAAAGTAGAAAAAGAAAATCAGGACGTATTATTTTTTAATAAACCAAGAAAATGTCAAACCTGATTTTCTTAATATATACATTTATACTTTTGTAAAAAATCAAAAAATTTTTAAATTTTTATTTAATAATTTAAATTTAAAATATATGACATAAGGTATGAGATACGGTACGGGTCGATTTGTTAAAAAAACAAAATGTCGAATTAAAAAAGTTATGGCCATACTTTGGCCATAAAACTAAAGTACTTTTGGCAAAATTTCAAATTTTCAAATTTACCAAATATAGATTTATTTTCATATCAAAAGAGAAGTTTTATGACAGCTACTCGAACCCGTGGTAAGAATTGGCTGTATTTCAATGGTGATAACGGCTATTGCATTAAAATGAAATTTTGAAAATGTAAAAATCCTACCTATTTTATTTTTTGAGTTATCGTGCGGAGGAACAGGCGGACGGACGGACATACATACCTAAATCGATTTACTTTTTGATTCTGATCCGATCTATACCTTTGATTCTAAACTGCTCATCTCGTTCTCTGTGTCACAAACGGCAAATTAAGTATACCCTTTGACCTATAGAAAATGGTTATAAAAATGTTGAATAGATTCGTATATATATATATGTAAAATATGGGTTTTATTACATTATAACATTTTTATACAAGGTGTGCCGTGTTAACTTTAACGTAGAGCAGGAGGCGATAGGGAATGTTGAAACAATAAAAAAAGCTCTATAAAAGGTTAGTCTATCCTTGGTCCCGAAGGAGTTATTTTGGATTTATTTATTTATTTATTTGTAGTACCAAACAATAGTAAATATTGCCTGATAACATTAATACTTTGCTTATTTGACATTTGAACTTCTTTTTTATTATATGATCCGACCAGGATTTTAACCCGAGACTGTTCGATTGAAAAGCCGCCACTTTACCATTGTCAGATATTTTGGATTTATGTCTACAGAATTAGAACTACTTAAGATATTAGATATTGGAGAATTCAAAGGTTTATTAAATTATCTTCATAGCCCACTATCACTTTAGTTAGTAGGCTTTTAGTTTACTCCAAAACATCACTTAAATGTAAAATTCATCAATTGATTTTCAGAAAAAATGGATTACATTTCTATAAAATAAAAATTTACACAATTAACTACTACATTTCATAATTCTACGATATAGCTGTATCCATTGCATTTTAAGCCTATTCATGAGGTCTGAAATGATTTACCGAAAGAACACTGATTTTATAATCAATTTTAAAATCCCGACATATATTGAGGATCTTAAATATACACTTGTTATAATATTCTGAAAAAGGGTAATACCCTAATATGTTGAACGGCTTATTCGAAATTCAAATCCTTAACTCTTTCCTTATACTTATATTATTTTAATTACATATACAAAACAACAACAAAAACACTTTTCAAAGTAGAGGTTATCGCCCTAAATACTGTCTGACCATCTAATTATTATAACCCTTAATTATTTAGGTACATATTATTTTGAAAGATTAAACCTGGCTTTGTGCAATTAACTCGAAAATATTCTTTAAAAAAAGTTGTATTGTTTTTTCCAATATTGAAACTCAACATGTTTTTCTTCAAAATTTTTTTTTTTTGACATTTTATTTTCCAACATTTTCCGTTTTTTTTTTATTTGGCAAAAATACCCGCTCCCAATTTGTACAGTTGTAATTTAAGGTATTCCAATCTCATAATATTCGGAACTTTATCCATAAGATACGTGCAAAAAAAAATGGAAAAATATGTTCATTTTTTTTTTATTTTGTTCTCAAAAATTTATTGATCTGTAAAAAAGGTTCGAATTCAATTCAATAAGATTCGTTCTTCCCATTACAAATTACTACAACTGATATTTTAATTAATTTTTTATTTTCGAAAGTTCGAAAAATAAATTTCTTCTGTAATTCTATTTTAGAAATTCTTTTAGTAGTGGCTAAATATTACTTTAATACTAAAATTATCTGTTTTTTTTTTTAAATAAACAATTGTAATTTTTCTGTCATTACAGTTATTTCAAGTGTACTTTGTTCCTCATAACTGCAAAAATCTATATGGTGTATTAATCTCAATAAATTAATTTGTTATTAATATTTTGGAATTATACCTACATTAATTACAGGTATTTTGTAGAAAGTCTTATTTTCTTTAGTTGTTGGTCTATTACTTGATGTTTGCGATCAAATCTATGAAACTTTAACTATTCTGCACAGCATGCATTAATTCTATCACCCTTTGTGCGATATATTCAGTTTGATAATGTTTGTGTGATGTAGAAATAACCTTGAACTTTGTTTATCGAAAAACAGAAGAATTTCCAGACTTCAGAGGCTTTCCAAGTATTTGTTCCCTATATTCCATTTAAGTGAACGTTTGATCAGTGCCGGCGCTAAGCATTTTGTCACCCGGTGCACTTTTCTAAAACGCCGCCCTAAAAAATCCATTTCCACATCACCCATGAGGTAGGATTATCGATGCATTTTTTTTATAGAGGTAGTCCCACGGAGGTATAACCTCTTTAAAAAATAAGTTAATTTAAAAAAGAAAATAGTTTTAGATTGAAAATAAAAAATTTAGTTAGAAGAAATAGCGCTTTACTTGAATGAAAGAAATTTAATTCAAAAGGAAAACGCGAGGAAAAACTATATATCACATAATTTAATAACTTTAATAAAACGAAAATATTAAAAATTAATTCTTCGCGCTTTTATATTGGCAAAATCGTTAACTAAATCGTTGTAGTCCAAATTTTCAAGAAGTTCTTTTTCAATAGATATAGTTGCTAATCCTACTAATCTGTCTTGAGTCATTGTAGTTCTCAAATAATTTTTAATAATTTTTAATTTTGAAAAGCTACGTTCCGCAGAAGCTACTGTAACGGGTATTATCAATAAAATTTTTAGAGCAATAACAAGGTTGGGAAATAATGTTTCTAATTTTTTATCAAAAATAAAGTTTAAAGTTTCAAGAGGGGATGAAGGTGGTTTTTCAAAACCAAAGTAGGAAATATTTTAAGCTCTTCAAATAGCTCTACTCCATTTATGTCAGAGTAACCATCGTGTGTTAGATTTTTCTCTAAAGAGGAACAATAATTAAACAGATCACTTGAAGTATATGACGAAATGATGGAAATTTCATGTAAAAATTTAAATATACTATTATGCGCGGAAATTTGTTCAAACCGTTCTGTAACTGACTGAAGAGCTTGATCTAGTATTTTAAAATAAAATTCTACTTTAAACCTAACTTCCGGATTCTCAATAACTTCATCCCTGCCTTCGTATGAAAAAAGCCGAGGCTTTTTACGACTTCTAAGTGTTGAAACGGGAGGAAACGACGCTGTTACATCTAATTTTATAGCGATTTGTTTAGCTTGCGCAATGAAATCATAAAAATGTTCGTCCGTTCTCAAATTGCTCAAAAATTCTTTAGTTGTGAGCAAAATATTAACAGCAGTCGTTAAACAAATTCCTGGACTTTGCAAATATTTACTAACTATATTAATTTTTTCTAAAATTTTAAACCAAATTAGTAATGAACAAATAAATCTTTTTTTTTAAATAAATTCTTTTAAAATAAACCTATTCTACAAGATAAGATTGTTTTTATTTTTATAAACAAACATAATTATTATAAAGTTTGTATTTTTCGTATAATTCATAATTTCAACCACACTATACATAAATCTCATACTTCATGGCCATGGTCATAAATTTTATTTTCTAAAACAAAATTGGATTGTCCAAAATATAAATAGGTAGAAGTACATTTACTTTATGCATGTAATATACATAGATTTATATTTTATTGACGACCATTGCAAAAACTGCTTTAAAAATTGAGAAAAAACAAGTGCACATATTCAAAATTTCATTATTTTACATTATACAACATTACAATACAATACTACTTTACAATTTTTTATTCAATACGATGAGAAATAAAGAGTTAATAAAATAACATATAAATATATGTTATTTTATTAACTCTTTATTTCTCTACTACATACTAGAAATAATTTTATAAGAGAAAAAATTATTAAGTATGTATTTATAATATATAAATCAAATGCAAATCAATGTAAAAGAAAAATTTAAGAGAACGTTTTTTATTTCTTATTCTCTTTGGCTCTTCTATTTCTATTTTCTATATACCTAGGTGAATAGTTTAAGGAACAGTCAAAAATAATTGAACATTAAATAAAAAAATGTGGTTTTGTACCGAAAAACATTTTTTTTGTTTTATATGATTTTGCTTATGTATATGGAGCACTTTTTTAAATTTAAGAAGGTAGAAGGCAGAACAAAAGCTATTTAAACTATTTGATTGTATTGAAAGAAGACTAATAAAGAGAATTTAATTTACTTTCTTATTGTCTCTTCTATTTCTTTTTTCTTTAATATATAAATAATTTAAGGAACAGTCAAAAATAATTGAACCTTAAATAAAAAAAATGCAGTACAAAACCGAAAAACATTTTTTTGTTTTATATGATTTGCTTATGTATATGGAGCACTTTTTTAAACTGTGCATAAGGTATATTTAAACTATTTGATTTTATTGAAAGAAGACTAAAAAAGAGAATTGAATTTATTTTCTTATGGTCTCTTCTATTTCTTTTTTTTATAATAGATAAATAATTTAAGGAACAATAAAAAATGATTGAACCTTAAATAAAACAAGTGATGAAAAAAACCAAGGGTTTTTAAAAAAGCACATTTTCATAATAATATAGTGTTTCATACTGAGTATTTGATCGGAATATAATATTGAAGCTTCAATGTTAATGTTTAATTTATTAAATATATACGTTGGTGACTAAGTTACTATTTACTTATAAAAACCGTAATTTTTTTAATTTTTAATTTCTAATAGCCCCTCTATGGGGAAGGTTGCCCTATTTTTCAAGGATCTAATCCTCACTACTCCTCTTCTCCCAACTTTTTTAGGTTCAAGGAATTAAATTGTGAATTCTAGCAAAATTTGAAATTTTATTTAGAATTTTACTATATAAGCAAAAATGGTTAAAACTGACAGACACTCTCTTCAATTTAAAGAACCGCTTGTTAATTTAAGAAAATCTTTTAACATATGTTAAAGTATAATGTTGGACCTAAAAAAAATTAACAAAAAAAAATTTGAACAGGTATTCAAGTTACAGGTGTTTAAAAATAGCAAAATTTCAATTTTCGAGCTCTTATAGCTGCTGAACAGGGGACGTGACAAAAAAATTTTGTTAACCGACTCCTACTAATTTCTGAAGTTCTAACTTCTCCCAAAATTTTAAGACCCCAGCTGGAACCGTTTAACAGATATGTGGGGCCAAAAATTTTGCAAAAATTGAGTTTTGCATAATGGTAAATTTTAGTACCGTATGGCAACTCTGTTCACTTTAGTGATATATTTTTGTAAAGCCTAAGAAAGCAGCTCTCTTTTACCGTTTTTAGATTGAAAATAAACCTAACAGAACTCTTGTTATATCAATTTAAATATAGGGCTTTTTTGGAATTTGCGGGGGCTGTAGCTTCGTCACCCTTCAAAATTAAGAAAAACCTTTGACACATGTTGAAATATATTTTAAGAGCTTTCAATTTTGTAAATCACAAAAAAAAAATTTAAACAGGTCTTCAAGTTACAGGTGTTTAAAAATAGCAAAATTTCAATTTTTGAGCCCTTGTAGCTGCAAAACAGGGGACGTGACAAAAAAAATTTGTTAACCGACTTCTACTTATTTCTAAAGATCTAACTACTCCCAAAATTTCAAGACCCTAGCTTGGCCCGTATAGAAGATATGTGTAGCCAAAAATTTTGCAAAAATTGAGTTTTTGTCTTTTAAAAATTAATAAAGTCTTTAAAACCAGCTATCTTTTGCCGTTTTCAGACTGAAAATACACCTAATAGAACTCTTCTTATAACAATTTGAATATAGGGCTTTTCCCAACTTTGGAGGGCTGCAGCTCCGTAACGGGTGGGGCTACAGAAAAAAATTCTTCTACGAAATTATTTTTTTTGTAATACCTACTTGTGGTTAAAATTTCTTTTCTCTATTTCAAACGATGTAAAAGTTTTTGTAAACATACGGACAGACAGACAGACAGACAGACAGACAGACAGACGGACGGACAGAGTGAAACTATATAGGCACATTTTTACAAAATTTTTTGAAAATGTGCTAAAAATGTATAGGAAAAACCGAAAAACATTTATATTTTGCTTTATATGATTTTGTTTATGTGTATGGAGCATATTTTTAAATTGTTATTTTAACTAAGTAGAATCAAAGCAAGAAGAACTTAAACAGAAGGTAGGTACCTATAAAATGAATGATAAAATAAAATATATCTGATTTGAGTTAAGAAGAATTAATTTGAACAGAATTTGAAAGAATTAATTCAAAGGAATAATTTTAATTTTTAAATTTTGGTATGTAAATTTATTAATTATTTTCAAAAAAAAAAAAAAATTATTTTAGGTCGGTAGGTACATAATTTTTACAATAAATTTGGCGCCCCCAAAATTCTGGCGCCCGGTTTTACTGTGCCATCTGTGCATATGGAAGCGCCGGCCCTGCGTTTGATTTTATTTGATTGTATAAAGTTAAATCAAACGTTTAATGAAGTTGATTTAATGAAATAAAATATACATTAGTAAATATTTTTTGACATTGACAAATGACAAATACCCAATTTAATAAATGACATCTGGTGACCTTAATTTTCTAATTAACCAAATTTTATTTTATTATATTATTATTGAACAACTCTTTTTAATTAATTATTATTGAATAATCAAATTTAAAAATAATTTAACTGACCACTAAATTTTCAACCCCTAATAATATTTTGTTTTGTAAAATTTCTTAGCACATTTTCGAAAAATTTTGAAAAATATGATTTCATAGTTTCACTATGTTTGTCCGTTGTTTGGATGTTAACAAAATGCCATCACCTTTTCAAATAAAGCAATAAAATTTTAGTCTTACGCATCTAGAAATTAATGCAAATTTATAGTTTAATGAACTTTTTAGCCAAAAAATATTCTGGAAAATTGTTTAAATTTGGAAATGCGCTTTTTCAACCACTTTCAGTTCTTTGCATCACTTTTTTTCAACTGGTGCATACAAAAAAGGTCTCGTATATAATAAATTCACTCCTTGGTTTGTAACGCGTCAATCTTGGCATGTTATATATACTGTCAAAGGTATATATCGAATCAATATCAAAAAGTAAATCGTTCCCGCTAAAAACTGTAAAGGCTAGAGTTTTGAAATATGAATATTCAAAGCGATTTATAAACAAATTTCTAGGTTCTCTTTTGCTTTTGGTTAAAATCGGACCAAATTTTTTTTTTTAATAAACGAGGTAGTTTATGTTTTTTTTTATTATCATAGTGAGTATGCAAACATCAATATTAAACATCGTACTGGGTATGCACAGGTATCTAAAAGTTGGCAAGGGCAACTGAAATCTTCCTTGTTTTTTTAATATCAACATAAATTCATAAATAATGTTCAAATTGTTTTTTTTTATTGTATTTTAATCGTCAATATTATTTTGCTGGTCAGTTTTTAAACTGTCAACAACCCCAAAAATTTAAAAGGGTTATTTTTAGATTTAGTAAAATTTAAAGCAAAAAAAAATAAAATTTTTTAAAATTAAAACAATGTCCTTCGAAAATAAATTGAGTTGTTTAACATTTAGTTTTTGTTTTTTTTTTTAAAAGATATTTATATTATGAAAGATAACACCTCCTACATTTATTAGTTGGTCAATCTAAAAAGTTATAAAATGTTTGATGATGTCAATGATATTTTTAAAGTTCAAATACTTTACATTTCACGTTAAAATTTAATGTAATATTCCAAAAAATTGGAAAGATGATTGTGCTTAAAATACCCTTAGAATTTTAAAGTTGTTTTGTTATTTATTTATAATTAGATTTAAATTTCAGACTTTGTGAATTGATACTGTTCAGATATTAATATTTTATTTCTTTAAATTAACGTTAACATTTAAAAAATAATAAAAGTTTTTTTTTTTGACAATTTAAAATAAATACGAAGTAAATAAATTGACATCTCTTACAATTTATTATGGAAAATTTTTGATAAAAATTTGTATTTTTAATTTTATGATGAAGACACTCTAAGATTACGAATCTAAATTAAATTTTTTATACATTTTTTTAATGCGATACTTTTATGTGATGAACTTCATAAAAGTTTTCATATTTCTAAATAAGGTAATATTTCGATAATCCGAATAATTGATTGCATACTCCTATTCGGATTAACATTAAATTCGGATTGGTGGATACCAGTTTAGCAAGTATAGCTGTGGCCCAAAAATTAAAAATTAGCATTATAATACCATAACGCACGGCTAATTGTTTTCCACTAACTCCTTGCTTTGCTACTTCCAATATTTTAACTTTGTCATAAAAAGTTAAAGTTCTGTGAGCTCTTTTTTGTGCCATATTTCAAACAAAAATTTATAGTTTTTACTTTTGTACATTCTGATACTTACAATGTTTTAAGTAAACTAACAATAATAAATTTAAATTAAAACTTCAACACAAAACACGCATACAACAAAAGCCTAACTGTTAATAATTGTTTTTTTAAAATATTCATACGAAAACATAAAAACAAAAAAATATATTGCAAATTTTGAGCACAAATCAGATTATAGAATCTCTCAATCAATTCGGATTGTAGAACAGTTAGTACTTTGTGAACTTTCATTCGCATTATTGGATACTCGGATTATAGGGGTTTTGAATTATCGAAATATTACTGTAAATTTAAAATATTTCACATTTCATTAATTAATTGTTATTACTTTGCAAAAGAACAGAGTTATGAAAAAAATGATTATTAATTAAGATTACTCGGTAATTAAAAGTTTTGAAAACGATTACTATACATCTAATAATAAAATTACAATTATATAATTAAAATATTTAATCCATACTACTTGTTTTTATTATATTATAGAGTCCAGATATATTATGTTTTTGATTACTTTAATAATATGAACAAATTTTGAATTATTTCTTAAATTCCTCGAGATAATTTTTTATAGTAATCAAAATTATTCGAAAAATAATCGGAATTAATCAACTTCTACATAATCTTGAAATATTTGATTACTTCTTGGCTGCTAATATACGTAATTAAAAATTTTTAAAATTTATTAAAATGATTACTATGATTACTAAGTAATCAAAATTTAAAAGTTTTACAATAAGGTAGTCGTAATTTCAATATTGTAGTACTCGAAATTTTAAAAGTTTACTATAGAACCAGATGTATTATACATTTGGCATTTATATCTATTTCTATCAAATAATTATCTGGCAGCACTAGTATTTTTATGGCAGTACATCCTTACAACTTTTAATTACTTGGTTTTATAGAGTTATTGCGTACTAATAAAACTTTTATATAAATATACAAGAGCCTAGAATTTCTTGCATTCTTCTGTAATTTGTTTTTTATTTAAAAAAAAATTATTGAAATATTTAAAAAACTTTTTTCCTTATCATCAATTTATTTACAATTCTTATTCCAAAATTTGATATTTAAAAAACTAACTAATGTATTAATATTGATTTCTTTCAAATTTTTATAATTTTTTAATTATTTACCTTAAATGATACATCCATTAAAAATTAAAAGAATCTTATCATCTCATTCGACCGTTAATATTTTATATTTTTATTGTGCAAATGAGGGCATTAGTTTATATGAGACTCCAAAAATAAAACAATATTTATCACATTATTTATTTATATTTACTTCCATATTAAAAAATTAATCTTTAAATCCAAAAATAATTTCTTAATTTTTTTTTGGAAATATTTCCGGTGATTAATTTTAAAATACCAAAAAAATTGAATTTTAAAAGCGCGCTAAACTTTAAAAGAAAGTTGAATAAACTTTTCTTTTGTTGCCGATTAAGAGCTATACTCGTAAATAATGGGATTGGAGGTTTTTTTTTAAGATTTACAACAAATGAAATTACCATCATTTTATTTATGAAATAAAAAGGTATTGAAAATATAATCAGTTATTTGCGATAATAATATAATCAAACAATTTATAAAAAGTCATCTAATGTTATTAAATCATTAAATTAATCAAAAAATTTAAATATCCTAAAATAAACAATATTTTAATTATAAAATAATTTTTTTAAATTAAAGTTGGAAATTATTTCCAAAATATCAATTACTTTTAAAGTTAATATTGGTTATAAATTAATTGCAATTTGGAGTTGATATCGGATATAATGTTGTATATCGAATTGCAAATTTGATGTAATATATCATGCAGCTATAATTGAATTAATTAAATCTTCCCTAAAGTTTATAATTTAAATATGCACACGGAGAGAAATTAAATAGCACAAATCATTCATTTTTTAGGAATAAAACCAACTATTTTAACTAAAGTTAAATTTATTCTTACTATGAATATTGATTTCTTAATTCTAACATATTATTCCTATTAAGAATAAAAGTACATCTCAAAATATTGAGTTCAAAAATTATCAATTATTCTTTTAAAGAATAAACTAAATTATTCCAGCTTTCTTTTTATCAACTAAAACCAAAATTTATAAAGAATAAAATATTCCTTTTAAGAATAACTTCGCCCTGTAAAAATTAAAGTTTGATTTTGTTAAGAATACGTTATTCGTATTAGGAACAATTTTTTAACATCAAGTGTGCTGCAAAAAGATGATTTTTTACTGTTAGAAAGTATTCCTATTAAGAATAATTTATGGTCGTTTATGAATGTACTCTTCTCAAGTTAAGAATAAAAAACATTTGCTGTATTGGAATTTTGTATACAATGAATTTTATTCTAGTACAGTCAATAGTCACTTTAAGATTTATTTTTAAACAGTACGGTTAAAAATATTTTCTGAATAGCTTATATAAAAATATAATAATTTTATAATTGTTATTATTGAAGATGTATGTATCTATTATATTTTTCACAGAGAGTGGAGTAACATTAAATAATATAAAATTTTTATTATTGACAGAAAATGATGACTTGTTCAAACATGATATAGAATGGTTATTACATCATACTAGTCCTTGGAATACAGTCGAATGTAAATGGAAAAATACTTTTACTGCAAGGAAGGCAGAAGTAGATAAAAAGTTCAGTTCAGTAGACGAAATTGTGGAAAGATTGATGATTTTTAATTTATAATAATTTGTTTATAATAAAAAAATAGATTAAAAAAATATTAAATCTTTTTATTTTATAGAGCCATATGTAAGAATCAAATTTATTATTTGTACCGATAAATTATTCCCAAAAAAGCATAAAAAATACTCTTTTCTATGAATAATACATTCATTAATTAAATCATGTACCGTACAAATAATTCCCTTTGAAAGCAGGAAACATTCTTTTAAATGAAAAATTTATTCCTTGTGAAGAGCGCTTTATTCCTTAATACTGTAACAATCATTCTCTTATGAGAATAAGAAAGCATGTCCATTTATAAAATATGTTTTTATTATTCTTTTTCAAGAGCGCTTTATTCCATAAAACTGTAGGAATCATTCTTTTATGAGAATAAGATATGCATTTCCATGCATAAACTAGGTTTCTATTATTCTTTTGCAAGAATAAAATTAAAGTAACAAAGAAAAAATAAGAAAATGTTATTCCGAAGTAGGAATAATATTCGCAGTTTTCAATCGCGAATATATTATTCTCATCGAAGGCTATATTATTCTTCAGCTAAGTTGGGCACAATTTTGAACTTGATTTTGGAATAATATATTCCTTATGCGAAAAATATATTCTTGAATTTCTCTCCGTGCACGATTTAGCTAAATTTCAGAAGAACATTAACATCTTGCTTCCAAATATCCCGTCGAATTTTCCTCATTTTCCCATAATTCAACAGTCTTAAATATCCTAAGCCCAATTCTCGAAATTCTTCCATATCCTGCTCCTCAAAACCAAATTGTATATTTGATACAAGGTTCAAAAAGAGCTTTGGTGTTTTAAAGTCGTACACTATTTCAAACAACATCTCACAGTTGAAATGGGTGATATTCATATTAAAATGTAATTAAAAAACCTCATTCATATTTATTTTTATAAATTTTGACATCAAAAACGCTCAACAAGAACTCAAAAATAAGAACAAAAAGTTTGTAATATCTGTTAACTTTACAAAAGTGAAGTCACCTCAAAAAACAAATTCTCTAGAATAGCTAGACGTGATAATTTTTTTTTTAAAGGAGACATGATTTTGAAGCGCATTATCACGTCAAATGTGATAAGCCTATCAGAGCCTATATAGAAAAGAGTGATAACTGAGAATGTTTCGTAACGACATAACGTTAACTGACATTTACTCATTTTGACGGTTGATTAGTTGAATGACATCAAAAAAATTCATTCATTTGCTTTTAAAGTCTTTTAGTATTTAACTCTGAAAAATAAAAACAAAAAACATTATAATTATAAAAAAAAAATGAAAAAACAAATATTTATTTTTTTTTTTATTTTATTTTTATAATTTAAATTTAATTATTCTTTTCAATTTAATTTTTTTTGTAATTATTATTTTTTTTTTCTTAATTTTCTAAACTAAAAATATTTATGTATATATATACACATATTGTATATATAAATGTATAAATATATATATATAGATTTAATTTATATTCTGACAGATAATTTCACATTTTTTTTTTTTTTTTTTTTTTTTTTTTTTTTGTTTGAAAATAAGTTCGGTGTTCCCTACAAATTTTTAATTTGTTTTTGTATCTAAATGCAAATTGTAAACACATTTTATTTTTATTTATAATATTTATAGATATACATAATTTAATATATATATATATATTTTTTTTTTAAATTTTTATCTTTTTATTTAAAATTCTAAGCTTTTTTTAAAATATATTTTTGTGAACAACTAAACAAGGCTTTCTATTTTTCTTTTTATTTTTTTTTTTTTATTTTAATATCATATTAATTTTAACATTCATTTATATTTGTTTGTTTATAAGATGATATAAATTTAAGCATATTTAAATACTTTAGTTAATTTAATTTTATTTTTTTTTTTATTGTTTTATTTTATTTTGTTGTTTTCTAGATATAGTATTTCAGATTCGAAACCAAGAAGTCACAGTTATTTTAGTTTTAGTTTATTTTGAAAAAAAAAAAATTTTTAAATTTAAATTAAATAGAATACTAATTTTGATCAAAACTTATATTATTTAATTTTTTAAATTGGTATTAATAAATTTACTAAATATGTATAAAAAAAAATATATTACATTATTTTTAAAGAATTTCATTTATTTGATGGGTTATTTAGAAAATAATTTATACAACATTATATAAATTATATACATAATATAATATTTTTATTTTGTATTTAAATTACAAATTGTATAGTAATAATTATTATCCACTTTTATATATATTTATAATAATTTTATGTAATTTTTTTTTTTCAGATCGATTTAATTTTAAAAATGTAAACATTAAATTGACATTTTACAATTAATTATTTTATCATTTAATAACGGTTTATTATCAATTTATTGCCATTATAGCTTTTAAAAAGAAAAAATCAATAGCCTTTTGTATTTAAATTATAATAATAAAAAAAAAATAGTTTAGTTACATCAGTTACATCAGCTTTTAATATGATATATATGTATATATTTAATAACTGAAATTTGTTGATAGGAATAATTCTATCGGTTTCATAATACAAAAACCATAATAGGATTATAATATTATTTAATTTATACAGAAAAATAAATGTATTAAATTAAAATTGTCGTTTTTTTTTTTAATACTTCATAAATCATAACTTATTATAAATCTGTAATAAATAATAAAATTAAAATATATTTTATATAAAGTATTTATATGTTTAAATGCACATAAATATGTTTATGTATGAATTAATTTTTATTGAAAATTAAATAAGCAAAATTACTTATAGGTATGACCGTTTTTCCCAACTTAACAAAGTCAATCGTCACTCAATGATTGATCATCAAAAAAAATTTACACCATAGTTTTTAAAGTGTCATACATTTTGTTTGAATTTTTTTATTTGACAGGAGAAAATGTCCTAGATAATTTTAGTATAGGTAAGAACCAAGAACCATTCATAGTAGTGTAAATTATTCTGTCAAAATGAAAAGTCATTAATGTCATTGGCCATAGTAGAGGCATTACACTTTTATGCTTCTTTAAAAATATTTTTACAAATTTACAAGATTATGAAATATGTAAAATGTGTATAAACATTGCTACAAATGTATATAATAATTTTGAGAAACTATTTAATGAAAATAACCTGACTTCTGCTTAATTATTGTATAAAATCTTTGCTATTATTAATTTGTATAATTATTATATAGGTTGAAAAGGAGTTCTCAAATACCGTTCAGGATATGCTTCAATTAAGTAATTTTTTTTTTTTTCTGGAACATGCTGGAACAGGGAGTCCATATTTTAATACTAAATAATAATAAATAATAGAAATACTAGTATTTTATACAAGCATTCAGTTGACAGTGTGACAATATATTAGAAAATTTTTAATTAAATATGGAGGCGTCAAAATATATTTTTAAAAATGTTTTATTTAAAAACAATTATTATTAAGTAAAGGTGGATAATATTTTTACCATTTAACATTAATTAAACTAATAAAAAAATAATATCAAAGATTTTTATAATTAAGTAAAATATATTGTTTTACTGTGTTTTATTTTATTGTTAATTATGTAATGAATTTTGTTGTTGTCATACATTTATTAAAATATAATGTATGTGGTATTAATTTTAAATATATATATATATTTATTTTATTTTAATTCATTTAAAATTTTTTTTTAGAACATCTAATAATATCTCTTAAAATTAATTTTAAAATATAAATATGTTTATATATACATATTTTAAGATTTATTAAGCGTATAATTTTGTTTTTTATTTGTTCTATATTATTAATTTATTGGTTTATATTTATATTTTATATATTATTATTATTTTTAAATTAATTTATTTTCTTTGAAAAAAAAACACAAAAGCAGTTCATTTGGAAACACATCATTTTTTTTTTTTTTATATGATACAATTATAATATAAAATTTAATATATTTGTATAGCTTAATATTTATTACATATTAATTATATTTTGTTTGAGAATTCCTATACATATCTACAATTTTTATATATTATATAATGTATACATTATATATTATATGTATAGATGTATATAAATATTTTAAATATTTAAATATTTTTTTTTTAATAATAAAAAATAATTTTGTATTTAAATTGTATATATATATATACTTTACATATTACACTTTAAATATACTGTATATATGTATATACTTTTTTATTTTGATATGTTGTGTATTTTTGTATATAATGTCAACTTTTGAACGAATATTGATATCTGATTCAGTATAATAATTTGTATGTATTTTGGGATTAACTTCTCATTAATTTTATAAAATTGATTTATTAAAATAAATATAAAAAAATTTAAATTTTTTTATATATTAAAGTCCTTTTTGATATTTTGACAATGAGAGTGAAAATGGGAATAATAGGAGGAATTAAGAGGCAAGTTGAACTTTAGTAAAGCACATTTTTGATAGTAATTTGGTTTTTTTTTAAAGTATCTACAAACCAAGTTCACCTACATATTTAATCTCATTAATTCTTAATTGAATTCACTTTTTAAAATTTTCAAGTATGTATGTATTAAATTTAAAGTCCTATATGATATAGTTTCAGTAAATTTAATGAATTACATATATATGAGAATTACACATATTGCTGTAACTATCATTTTTATATGAAAAAAGATTCTCAGTGCAATTTTTCAATAATCGATTGCTAATTAATTGAAGCAATTTAATTAATCGAAATTCGAAACTAAACCAATTAATATTTAAATATTTATATTTACTATGTCGAATTCATAAAACTGCGCTGGAAATCGAATCTCACTTTTCATACGAAAACCCTGATTTATTTTAGTTGAAGTTCATTTTAATGGATTCGGCCAATTGTATACTGATCAATTTAATATTTGGAACTTAAAAATCCGTGCAAACAGTTTATTTTATAAAAAAACAAGTTATGTTATTTTTTCATTTAAATTATAATTATTAATAATTAATTAAATGCTGAAAATTTATTTATTTTTCGTAGGTGTTACATAATAAACACCTTTTACAAAAAAAAAAGAACTTTCATTAATTGAGATATAAAAAAAATTTAAATTGTACATGTTCACAATTTAACCTGGTGGAAATTTTGTATGATTAATTGTATCAAATATAATGAAATCATATCGGATTTAAATTAATTATTTGTAAATATTATATCGTATATAGTTTATTGGATAGTTGCAAAAAAAAGATATACCTTGATCTAATTATTTAATGAGCCATTTGATTTTTAAATATTAAACGACATTTTTAATGGGCAATAAAAATATTAAAATTTTAAACTTTTAATTCGTTTTATTTTGTTTATCAATTAATCAATCAATTAAATTAAATTAAATTGCTTGTTACTAATTTTTTTTAAAAACTTTCTACAAGATAAACAAAATATACATGTATAAATTTCAAGGGTAGATTATAGCAAATACAGGGAGGCGCAAAACGACCGATATGGTTTGAATGTTTAATAACTTTTTAAATTCATTTATATTTTTTATTTTCATTTCAGAATTTTGTGAAGAAAACTTGGGGAATTGGAAATGGAACAGTACACAACAGATAGCGATCAACAATTACGAAAAGTTATGAAAAATATAAAAAATCTAAAACGTTTCTACTTGTTATACAGGGTGGCGCAAAACGACCGCTATGGTTTGAATATTTAATAATTTTTTAAATTTATTTATTTATTTTTGTGAAGAAAACTTGGGGAATCGGAAATGAAACAGTACACAACAGAACAGCGATAAAAAATTAAGAAAAGTTATGAAAAATTTACTGGATATAGCACGAATGTACGAAGCCGAAAATGATCACCACTTGCGGGATATAATTTTTCATACTTAAGCTAAAAATATTCCCAATTTATATACTGTATAACAAAAAAATAATAATTAACCATTAAATAAAAAAAGTTATTTAGCATTCAAACCATATCGGTCTTCTTGCGTCTCCCTGTATATAGTTAAATTTAATAAAATAATAAAATAATAATAAAAATTGAAAAAAAAAAATTGTATTGCTTCTATAAATATTTGAAAAGGGTAGAAGAAGTTATATACATTTAATTAAAACATCTGGCTTTTATATTATAAGGTTGTGTTAAATATATTTTACAGCTTTCCATAGAATGAGAAAAAAGAGATTCTAAATTTTACCTGTTGTAAGCCATAAATTCAAAAATTCATGTGATTTAACCTTTAAGCATAGCACAGATCGCTTGGTATAAAGTTTCTAGAACATGCAACATGGATCTTAAGTGAAACTTAAATTGCCTAATATAAGCCATGTGGAAGTGTAAACCAAATGGAACCATAATATAAACTATTTGATAGTCATACAAATTTAATATATTAGGAGTACCACAAGGTAGCCACTTAAGACCCCTCTTGTTTAATATATTCATTTCCGATCTTTCTAGTAAACTTTTCGGTGTGTCACATGTTGCTTTTGCTGACGATCTCAAGATTTATCATGTAATTAAAAATAGTTCTGATGTTGCATTACTTCAGACAAATCTTAATTCTCTACAAGAATGGTGCTTCTCTAATAAACTAGAACTAAACATTGAAAATGATCTACCATTTCATTCGGTTATAATATAAATAATGTAACCCTTGAAAGGGTTAAAAGCATTACCGATTTAGGGATTCTGTTGGATGATAAACTCAACTTCCATCTCCATTATGGGTATATGATTTCCAGGGCAAACAAAATACTCGGCTTTATAAAAAGAAGAGCTAAAGAATTTAGCAGCATTGCTGTAACTAAAGCTCTTTAGTGTTCTTAAGTACGTTCTATTCTTGAATATGGTAATATTGTGTGGGATCCTGCATTTCAAATACATTCTGATAGAATAGAATCCGTGCAAAAGCAATTTCTTCTTTTCGCTTTAAGAAATCCAATATAATCCTAGAGATTATTCAATTCTGCCTAGCTATCTCGTAAGACTTAATTCATTGAATATGTTAACGTTATCCTCACGCAGGCAAATTTTTTCTTCCTGCTTTACTTTTGACGTCTTAAGAAAAAACATTGACGTTCGGTATTTATTGGATAACTTTAAAATAAACAATGGTGCGAGAAATACGAGAAGCACTAAATACTTAGTTGAAAATACTCATAGAACTGAATATAGAAAAAATGAACCAATAAATAGATGTTGCATTACATTCAATAAACACAGTCATCTTTATTCTACACAAATTTCTCGATACACTTTTAAACATAAATTAAACTTAAAATTCATTCATGACCTAAGACAATAATTTTAACCTTCATTATATCATATGAATGGATACATATCGAAGATATGACGGTTAACATATACATTCAAAAAGATCAAGCATATATGAGTAACATTTTTGAAATTAATGTTTATAATGATGAATGTTTGAATGAATGGATTAAATAAAATTAAGAAACAGCTGTATTAAAAACTTTGTTCAATCTTTACGAATATATCTGGTTTGATTAACTTCGGGCTTCATTTTTTTAAAGAAATGTTTTAATTTAAAATTCAAGAATAGTATAAAATGACATATTTCTTTAATTTTTTTAATTGGTAACCATGCCGATTTGATATAAATTTTACAAAAGTATTGCGTTGGTCATATGTAAATTTATAATGTACATGCTAAAATATTTTTAATTTCATAATATCAATTAAATTTTTTAAATTTTATACTTGATTAATTTTAATGATTGTTTCAATCAAAAAAAAAAAAAAAACGACTTTACTGGACTTTTTTTGAAAATGGACTTTAAATATTTTATTTGTTGAACAAACATAATGAAATATTAATAATTATAATTAATAATATTACAAAATTATTTTTTTTATTATCTTTGTAAATTTGTTTTACATTTTTAATTCAAATATTATTTATTTTTTTTTTTTGTTTTTAATTTAAATACAATTTAAAATAATTTAATTTTACTATTTTATTTTTGTAAAGGTACAAATGTCTATATATGTATATATTTTTTATTTACTTATATATTAATATATATTTTTATATTTGTGTGAATATATTAGAGTAAATTTTATAAATAAGCTCAGTATAAAAATTTTTATTTTTTTATTTGTTTTATTTTTTAAAATTTTTATCCCGATATACGAATTACAAAGTAGTACAAATTACAAATAGTTTTAATTATAAATTGTTTCTTATTATTAAAATTTTATATACTCTATTAATATTATATTATTTGCAATTATTAATTCTATTAATTATAATTATATTTTTATTGTATTGGTTTGGTTGTTTTTTTTATTTTTTTTTTTTTAAATATGTATCAGAAATATGTAATTTTTAAATCCGTTTATTAAATTTTGTTTGCATTTAATTTTATTTTAAGGGTAATTTTAATTTTTGTGAAAAATAAAAATGAATTTTAAACATATTGATTTTAACACAAAAAGTTTTCATGCAACAATTTTTAATTATTTTTTTAAAAATTTGTCTCTTTCACAAAATAGATTTTAGATGGAATTTTTATTTCAACACCTTAGGAAGTCTATTTGGATCAAATTTACAATTCTACAACTCTTACATTTTTTAATAATTTGTTTTTGTAAACTGCATATTAATTTTTTTAAAATTTAAAAATTTGTGAAAATTTTTTAAAAATCGTAACATTGTAAATTTGGTGTAATAGGCCTTTAGTTGGGAATTATAAATTTTTTAGACAAACTTGCAAATTCGGCAGTCCAGAAAATTGGAAACTTAGTGTTTTGTATGAAAATCTTTATTGATTGTTAAAGGCAATTACAAATCAAAAGAATGGACGGACAAAGTGGAATTAATTAATGGATTTTTCTAGTTTTTTCTTTTATTTTGAAATACGGATAGAAATTGTAAAATATACGTTTGATATTTTAAAGTATATATTAAATTATAAAGCATTAATTTATTTAGTAATATTCTTAATTGAAAAATTATAAAAAATTCTCAAATCACTTTCTCAATGTGAACCAGGCCTAAAAGGTAATAATTTCTGTGTCATATTTTTTAAATTTTTATACTTTATTAATATATTTTTATTTGAGAGTTATGAGTTATTATCGGATGTCATAGCGGAAATGTATCACTATTTTGTTTTTATTTTTTTTTTTTTTATTATTATTATTTTAAATGTATTTTCTTGTTTTAATTAAAATTTAATAATTAATAATAAATGTATTAAATTCATAATCGGATAAATATATTATTTCAAAATTAATTAAAAACTTTTTTTTTATTAATTTAAAAAACTTATATAAATTTCAAATAATTTAAAATAATTAATGTAGTATTAATATATTAAATTAATTAAAATTTCTTATAAGAGGATCTAAATTTTTAAATACGAACAGAGCCTTTCGATTTTATAAAAGCATAAACCCTCATATTTTTTTTTTTTTCACTTATTAAAATAAGAATTTGTTTTAAAGTTACAAATAATTAAACTATTAATTAATCCATTTAAAATTAATAAATTAAAAGCAGTTTTAAAATAAATAAATTAATATTAATGTTATTTGTATTTAAATTATATTAAATGCAAATAAATAATTTTTAATATTATTTAAAAAATTAAAATTTTTATTTAAACTATAAATAATATATCATCAATATTAATAATGTTTTTCTATGTATTATATACTGATTATAATTATAGGGTTATCATTCAGATTTGTTGATGAGCCAATTCATTAATACAATTATGTTTCTTACTTAGTTTTCGTATAATTAAAAAAAAAAAATTATAACACAAGAAGGGGAAAAAATAGAAAGTTTTGTTTTTTTAAATAAAATTTTATTTTTATTTTATTAATTATTGTAATTAATTATTTCCTATTTATTTTATTTTATTTTTAATATTAAAGTTAGCCTATATAAATTAACTTCTAAATATGATTGTATAAATATAAGTTTTTCTTCCTTAAATATACTATTTCCACTTAATCTATATATATATATATATATATTGTTATTTTAATAAACTTTTATTTACTATTTATGTAATTTCTAAGGTAATATACTCATATTAATATGTTTTTTTTTTGCTTTTAATTTTTCATTTATTTCAAAATTTATTTAAATAGTTTTTCTAGCATATATTCATTTATTTTTTTTTTGTAATTTTATAATATTTTTTTAAACATTTAAAAATAAATAATATTTTTCATGCATTTTTAAGCGCTTTTATTGAATTTCAATTATAAATTTATTTTTATAAATATATTTGTTTTTTTTTATTAATAAATTTATTTGAAATGTTCGTTTATTTTTTTGTTTTCAATTATAAATTTTGTCTACAAATAATTTAATTTTAATTTTTTTTTAATATAATTATATATAAATAGATATACATATGTATTTTTAATATATAAATATAATAATTTTGATAAAAAATAAAAAAATAATATATTAATTAATAATTATTTAATTTATTATATAAATTTCTGACAATTATTTCATTTAATGCATTTTGTATATATATATATAAATTATATATATAGTTATTTTAAAATATCCCATTAAACTGGGTTCATATTCAATTTATTTATAAGCTTTATTTTATTTTTTTAATATTAATATTTATATTAATATTTGATATACTTATATATAAATAATTTGTAATATAACTAAAGAATACTTTGTTTTTTAATGAATTCTATTTTGTTTTTTTTCCATTTTTGTTTCTGATTAATAATAATATATAATAATATTAAACTTAAAGTTTATATAATTACGAGTGTATATTTTAATAATTAATTTTAATTAATATTATACTTTTATTTTTTTTCTTGAATTTAGGGTATAAAGCAATTTCATAATATAAAGACTTTTACAAAAAGTCGTTAAAATTTTTTATTTAAAAATTATTTTTGCGTGATAAAATGTTATTGATTCATAAAAATTAATATAATAATATATATATATATATATATATATATATATATAGTCATATAGTCATGTGTATATATATATAATTATTTAAAAATACATATTCTTTAATATTTTTTCATACAAAAAATTAGATGTATATATATATATATGTTTTAATATGATTAAACTCCAGAACCAGCTGGAGTATTAATTAATATATTTTTATATTAATAAAAACTATTAATTGTATTTTGAATAATTTATCAAAAATTATTCTTGCATTTTTGTTTGCGTTATTTTTTTTTATTTAGTTTTTATTATTAAATTTCTTCTAAATACATATTTCGTAAAAAAAAAAAATATATATATTTTCTTAATATATGATTTTTCATTAATTTTAAATGAAAATTTGTTTTTCTAATAATTTTGTATTTTCTTTCTTTGTTTTAAAATATGTTTTGCTAAATATGAACAATTAACATCAATAATAATTTTATTCCTTTTTTTTTTAATTTAATTAATAACTTATTTTATACTACTTTGTTTCATCACATAGAATTATAAATGTTTTTATTTTTTTAATTTTAATTTTAATTACTAATTTCTTTATTACAAAATAAATAATTAATTTGGTGGAATAAGAAACAAATTTCTAAAATTTAGGAGTATAAGAGTTTATTTTATAAAATTCTTTCCAATTCCTATCAAGTTCTATATTAAGTTTTGGAACTCAAATGTTTCTATGATATTTGTAATAATAATATTACAAGCATAACCATATTTCATGTCATTTTTGACTATTTTCATTTAATATTAGACTATGTTTAAACCAGCAAAATATATATAGATTTAATTTTAAAAAGTTCTATTTAAAAAAATTTTGAAATATAATTTTGCAATTTTAAATTAATCGTTTTATTAGAAACTTTTATAATATTAATAAATAAATTGATTTAATAGTAATTTATATAAACTGTTTTTATTAAAAATGTAAGTTTGTTTTTAAGGCCCCACTATTCTTTTTTAAAGGTGTTACGGACTCTTTCCAGAAGAAGTAATTATAGATACGAAAAAGTATAACCGAAAGATATAATAGGAAGAACGCCACCTTTTTTGATAAGGTTGAAGTTTGTATTTGAATTAAAAAATTATTATATCCGATTAAAAGTTGATGGACGATGAATCAAGCTAAAAGTGGTCATATACAGGAAAAGTTGATCTAGTTTAAAGTTGGAATTTGTTGTCATTTTTATTTTGAATCTTTGGAACACATTTGATTATCTTTGGAACATGTTGCAAAGATTAATAGATTAATAGTTTGAAATTTTATTAAAAATAAAATTTAAGGACTGGCGAAATATAAATGCTTTGAATATTGCCACATTGTACAGCAAAAGTCAATAAGATAAGATAAGATAACACCTTTGCACTTTTTTTCCTTAAAGTGCCTTCTCAGTCATAAATCATAACATAACTCATATGAGATATCTAAAATTCGCTAAGTTCTCCACCTAATTTTTTAATTTTTAACAATTTTTAAAAAGCAAAGCAAAGCTTTGATTTAGAAAAGTATTTTACAATTTTTTAAAAAATTATGTACTTTTAAAAAAGCAAAGCCACCTTTGATTAAGAAAAATATTGTACTACAAAAATATTGTACTTTTTTTTGTAAGAAATTAGGAAATGTACTTACAACATATTTTCTCAGTCATAACATAACTCATATTAGATCTTATCTTAATATGATTTTCAAAAAACTTTATATTGGCCTCTATTATGACAGTCAACTATCAACATGATAGTTGAAAAGTATCAATCAATTTCTTCAAATGCTATTGTGAATTGCAAACTCTCAACTATTTTGAAAAAAATGTGAAATCATTTATCAAATATCAACCATCAACTTAAAATTACTATTGCATAATAAAATCTAGTTGTCCGTTGTCAATTATTACACAATGAAAAAATTTTGGTTGGTAGATTTGAAAAAAAGTTAAATGAAATTAAATAATAGAAAAATTTATATTAAATTTAAAAGTAGGAAACATTTAATATTTTTAAGGCCGAAAGTACCAAAGGATTCGTCAAATCTCTAATATTTCTCCTAGTTATGTTCATTTGCTTTGTAGATTCTTCTTCTGAGTCAGTATCCAAATACCAATAAATTGATGCCATTATTCTTATATATTTTTTAATTTAATTCAAACAATACATATTACACAAGGTAGGTACATAAAATTTTTTTTTAAAATTTTACAAATGTCAAAATAATTAGTAAAATGCACATCGGAAAATTATTTATCAATATTCACACACAATGTAAAAAATTTTTTTCAATTACATTCCACAATACAAATTTTTTTGATAGTTGACTGTCATAATAGAGGCCATTCATATCAGATTTTTAATTTTCAATTAAATTTTTTGACATTTTTTGGACTTGTAAATAAAGGAAATAACCTATACATTGAATAGAAACTGAATAATATCAAAAATATTAATAGCTAATAATAAAACAAACTATAGTGGCGTTTGCAAGGTTATGGCCAACATGGAGATCTCCGCACTTATGGAAGTGTACACAAATCAGAAAAAGATTAATAACATCCAGGTAAGTATTTCTGAACAAATGCTTAAGCTCTTTCTGCAAAATCTTCTGACCTAGAAGAATCAGTAATAAAGAACTATGGCAAATAGTTCTTTATTACTTCGGCAAAAAGAGCAACCTGTTATAGTGCAGATAAGAAGAAGAAAATGGCGATGGATTGGTTATACTTTGAGTTAAGACCTACCCAAACAATTGCAACTTTTATTTTGACATCAAAAAAATTATTAACACTTTTAAAAAGACTGGTGGAACTGCAAAACATGTTTCAATTAATAAGTTCCTATAACTTTTAAATATAATATAGATCAAATATCATAATGAAAATAAGTTTTAAAATAAAATTTTATTTAATATATCTTATATATTTTTAATAAAATTTGTTAAAAAATTAAAAATTTAGTTAAAAAAAAATTGAAATTTCCTATCACTGAATTTCTTAGAAAAAGCTGTAGAAAAATATCACGTCTCTTTTTATATTAAATTTTAATTTTTTTTTTATTTAATTTTTATTTAATTTTTTTTTTTGTTTTTTTTCAATTAGTTTAAAATTAAAATATTTTATTTATTTTTTTTTATTATTTAATAGTGTAGAAAAATATGAATTGTTTTCAATTTAATTTTTCTTAAAGAAATAATGTTACAATTTTTTGAATTTGTTTTTTTAAATTTTTATAACTTATTTACTTGTAATTCAAATTTTACATTTTTTTTTTTCATTAATTGATAAATGATTAAAGTATTAAGATGCTAATTCAATAAAAATAAATGTTTTACTTTTAATATAATTAAAAATTGAAGTGGTTTTTTTTTTCAAAAAAGTTCATTCCTTTTCTAAATATATTTTTAATATTTTGAAATTTTATAGAATGTTCAACAAAGAACATTTTAAATTTATCATCAAATATTAAAATATTTCCAAAGTTTTCTTATTATCTATACGCAATTTTTAATAAACATATATCTTAATATTCATACATAGTTAAGACGCAGATGTAGTGGCGAAATGCACCACTCAAATTTTTTAGCCTCAAGTTTTATTTTAAAGAAATCCAAATTCTAAATTAAAAACATTTTTAATATTATTCAATTTAATTCAAATTTATTTTTACACGTTGAAAATGAAAGTTGAAAATGAAATGTATTCGTTGAAATTTCTTTATAATTTGAATATGGAAGTTTTACAAATTTTGACAGAAGTAGTTTTTTACTCAATAGTAAATGGTCATTTTATTCATTATTCATTTTTACTCATTAGTAAATTTAGTTATTTTTATACTCATTAGTAAATTAGACAATAGTCATTTTTGAAAAAATCTAAATAGGTTAATTGGCATTTCACAAAAAAATAATAAATTATTTTCTTTTAATATATCAAAATATTTCAGTAATGTCAAATGCATGTTTTGCATTGATAGGGAAAATCAGTAAATTATTTTATAATTTAAGGACTACTCGCTACCAACTATTTCTCAATATTTGAAAAAAAAAAATTAGTTTTCTGCTGTTATAGCATTACTTTGAAGCAAGTCTAGACCCCTGAATTTTTTTTAATTAGATTTTCTTGTTCAATATTTGAATATAACATTTCTTTACTGTTTATAAATAATGTCGACGCCGTTCGAAAGCCGCAAATTTCAAAGAAAGTTAAAACATATGAAAATATATGAGATTTAATAATCTCAACGCTGTATAAAATTCACAGGGAAATTTTAAATTAGTTTGAACTTTTTCGCAGTTGAATAGCGTAAATTGTCAGATTTCTTATATCTGTCAAAAATTAAATGTATTCTATTAGTTTTGAATAAATTAGATTTCATTTTGTTTTTTTTTTTTCAAATAATAAATGAATTTCAATGAAAAATGAATTAATATTGCAATTTTTTTTTTTGATTCTTCATGTCAATGTCACTTTTTCGAAATTTGAACGCTATTGACATATTCCCTCAAAAAAGTTTTGCATTTGAGCTGTGAAAAGTAACAGATAACGCGTATGACTGACGTCGATATTGCCTCAAGCTATAAACTTAATAAAATTAATTTAATAATTCGTATTAACATAACAAACCTAATTACGCGCGAACAAATAACGTTTTCAACTTTTAATTTTTATACTTTAAATTTTTTATATAATTTGTTAAGCATTTTATTATTTACGAGTAATTATTTCAAATTGTAAAATGCTCGTTTTGTATTGAATGTAGCGGGTCTTTAGAATTTGCATTAAATTATTTTTTAAATCAAATTTTAACTTTCGAATTACATAAATTTGATATTTAATTTATATTTGTTAAGAATCCTCAAATACAGAGAATATCAGAAGAGGTTGTCAAATGGCCATCATATGGGATATTTAAATAATATTGTTTAAGAATCCATCTTTGAATTTTCGACTGAGTTATTATATTACTAATAAACTCCTTTGAAAGAAATTTTATGATTTTCAACAAATCAACAGTAAGGATAATGGTTCAGAAATTTCAGTAGGATCTCTATAACCTTAGAAAATTCCTTGCAGTCTCAACAATATAATCATCGCTTTATAAATTTAAGATTTTTTTTAAATTTTGTTTTACAAACAGCTACTTATATTATTAATATATTTTTTGTTAATATTATTATAATTTAATAATTTATTTTTAGTAAAAAATATAAAGTTTTTATATATAGGTATAAAAAAAACGAGAATCAATTTGGATACATTTTGTTCTTTAATAAATTGACATTTCACATCTTGTTGTCAATTTTTTTTATAAAATTGGAAAGAAAAATTTAATTTTCATCATTATAAAATGTATAAAATTTTTTTGTTTTTATTTCTAAGATTAAGTTTTGATATCAAAAATTTTCAATTTATTTAATTTTTAATTATATTTTTGTTTTATAATTTAATAATTATGAAAAAATTTACCAGTTTTCTTACGATAAATTCGAAACGATAGGTATCTTATGATAAGAAATTTTCTTTAATAAATTTTTTGTAACATTTTTTTTATATTATTTTTTTTTTACGAAACCAGAAATAATAAATTTTCTTTATAAAATTTTCCATAGTATTTTTAAAAGCTATTCAAAGCTAAATTTTCTCTTATATTGGTTTTTTTTTTTCATGTTGTATATAATTTTTAAATTTTGTTAAAAAGATCTATAAAATAGTACTAAGCATATTGGTATTAAAAAAAAATTTCTTTAATTAATACATTTTATTTTTTATATTTTTCTAATTTAAAGAAATCAGGAGAATTAAAATTTGATATATTTAATATAAAAGTAAAAGAAGTAAATAATTTTAAATATATTTTAGAAAATAAATAAATTAAAAAGCAACATTCACAAAAAAAATAAAGTACTTTATCCTTGAAGTACAATTGTACGATTGCTTTTAAGCATTTGGCAATGCTGTTCTCTATAATAAAATGTTTTTGAATTTCCAGTTAAAACAAACTATTGTGTGTAATAATATAGGTAGAAAAACATGTTACGTTAATGGCATTCAATTCCATTCAATTCAATTAATTAAGATAAAAAATATAGACTTTAAATCTATTTTAATAAATCTGTTCATATAAAACCAAAATGGGCTGGTTTGCCTTTAAAAAACCATTAAAAAAAAAATAAATCTGTTTCTGTTAAAAAAAAAACAAACAAAATAAAAAAAAGAGTTTTGTAGATACACAATAAATAATTATTGACAGTTGACATTTCACTTTAAATGTGTCAAACAAATATGTTACTTATTAGTTGTCAAAGTGAGATTATTGAAATTAACTTTTTTTAATTGTTTAATAGAAGTTATGCATAATTGCCTTAAACTATTAAATGAACTGCAGGATCTTTTGAAATATATATATAGGTAATCCAAGAGAATTTAAATAAGAAATTCATCAGATTTATAAGAAAAAAATACTATGGTATATAATATTTTTAATATATGGACAGACTAAAAAGTTTTTAGAGGAAATATCAAAGATCATATTAACGAAAATTAACTATTAATTAACATTTATATTAATGTAATTTTAATATTTCTAGAAGTCAATCTTAACATAAGGGATGAGAAAACAATCTAAGCAGTTTCTTTCAATTTAAGCTCTTTTCTACAGCGTTAAATAATAACAAAATCTTTAAATATCCAAAAAAGTGTACTCCAACTTTAATAGGACCGAAGTAATTTAATATTGATAATGTTTTTTTAGTGAAATTTTATTTTTTAGAAATGACAACTCAAGCTCCAAACAAAATTACAACATTCATCACCTTTTGCAATGTAATTAGAGGTTAAAACTTAAAGATAATGGTATAAATGTCAATTATGACAGATTAATAAATAGAAACAATAAAATTTTATTTAAAAAAATAGTATTTATCAAAACTTTTATATTTTCTGAAAAATTAAAATTTTACAAATATATATAGTTTAAAATAAATAAAACAAAATTAATAATTATTAAAAAATTAAATAACATAAATTGTATTTATTTAAAAAAAAACAAAAACAAATATGAAATAAAATTATCAAGTTTATATAAAAAAAAAAATTAAAATATTTGTATAAATTTTTTAATATAAATATTTTTTTTTTTTAAATTTTATATATATATATATAACATTTAGTATATATTCTTGTTAAATTTTTATAAATTTTTTTTTTTTTTTTTTTTTTTTGTTACATTAAACTTTGAACATTTTTAAACACTCTACATATTTTTATTTTGCATATACTATATTTTTAGGTGTGTAGTACAATGCGTGATTCTATTAAACAACAGTATTTTTGTTATTAAAATATATGTCATGCGTTTTTTACTAATTTTTTTTTTTTTTTGTTTTGTTTTGTTTGATTATTTTTTTTTTTTCAATTTACAATTATTCACTTTTTTTAGTTTTTCTCTGTTTTTTATTTAAAAAATATTTTATTATCTTTAATTTTTGTAATAAATTTTTATATAATATGTATATATATGTATTTATATAATTTTCTTAAACATTGTTTTAATATTGTTGCATTATTTTATTGAATGTATATAAGTATGTATATAAGTAATAATATTTAATTATAACATTAATTTTCTTAATTTTTTTTTTTTTCTTTGTTTATTATTTTATTTTGTTTTTTTTTTTTTAATAATATAATATATATATAAATAATAATATCAATGTATATGTATAAAGATGCCATAAGAACAAGTTGCAGAGGGTAGGTATTTTTTTTTTTAATTTATTATTTTTTTTTTCTTAAATATTAGGTGTAATTTTGTATTACATAATAATATATTAATATAGTATTAATATTATTCAATTTATTATTTTAATTATTTGAAATATATTTTGTTTGCTTTTTTGGTTTCGTTTTTTTTTTTAATTTTTGTTTTTTTGAAATATTCTATATCCTATATTAATGAAGTTAATCAATTATTAAATTTTAATAATTCTTTTTTTTATTTAATTCATATATAATTAATACAAATATTTATTTTTCAATAGTACTTTTGTTTTATATAATATTAATTAAATATTTTATCATTTTTATTATCATAACTACTTTGTGCTAATTGTTTTATATAATATATGTAAGTTGTATTTATATAATATTTTTTTAATATAATTTTTAACAAATTTTCTTATTAATAATATAAATAAATTTTATTTATATATTGATTATACTAAATGTGCACAGATAAAACATTTTTTATTTCTATTAATTATCTTTCAATATGTATTCTAGTAAACAGAAGGTATAGTTTAAGTAGTATATAGTAAAAAGCAATAGTAAGTTTTTAAATAATATTTATGACAATTATTAATTTATTAAATGGGTAAAAAGTGTAGCTATCAAATTATAAAATCACTAAACTGAGCAATTCTGAATGCTACTTTCAATCTCTAAATAGAGTAAATAACATTAAACGAACATTTTTATATAGTATTCTTAAATAAAATAATCTTTATGTTTGTTTTTATTAACAAATAATTTAAAATTTTTCCAAAGTCGCAAAATTCCATTTATAAATTTAAAAAAAAAAAAAAACTTATATAAAATGTTTTATCTGTGAATAAATTTTTTTTAAATACAGTAGTTTTTAGACTTATTATTTAACAACATACAAATAGAAATAATTTTATTTAAACTAAAACAATAACTAATTATACAAAATAAAAATTTTTTTCCAAAATTTATTTTTTATTTAACTGATATACTATTATATAAGTTATTATTTAAAATCTTATATTTGTATAACTATTTTACTTAAATCGAACTTAAGTTTACTATTATTTATATTTTTTTATTATTATAAATTTTATATTTAATATTATTTTAACTAATTGACTTCGAGAAATTTATACTGAGAAAAATTTTATTTTATATCGAATTTTATTTCGGAGGTCTTTAGAAAAATACGATATTTTTTTAATTTATAAATTAAATTATGTAAAAAAAATTTTTAAAACTTAACATATTTAATAATGAACAAAAAATAATAAAATGAAATTCTTTAAATTTATTATTATATAACTATATTATAAAATTGAAATTAAATTTTTGAAAAATAATTAAGGAATAATCGGACGGATTGTTTAAGTTTAGAATTACGATGAAAGATTGTAAAATATTTGAAAAAGTTATTAGTTAGAATAATAATAAGTATTTAAAAACAGTGGAAAGTAGCAAAAGTCAAAAAATTTTTAAATATAATAAACTGTTTATTTTAGAATATACTTATATGCTAAATTAACATTCATAATTTATATTTTATTGTTAAATTTTAGACACCAATCTGATTGCAAAAGCTAAAACAATGAAAGAATTGGAAGGTTTACTAAATAAGGACCTGAAAACATTCTGTAATTGGTTAGAGTATAATGAACTAAGCATAAATGCTAAAAAAAACTAATTACATAACATTCAAAACCCAGAAAAAAAAATATGATGATATTACTCTGAAGATAAAAAATAATATAATTCAAAGACTGGATAGCTTCAAATATTTAGGAATGATAATTGATGAAAATTTAAGATGGGACAAACATATTAAAAAAATTAAAAAAAAATAAATTATCCCTATACTCGTATGTATGGCTATAAGAAGAACTCGTAGCATTCTGTATCATGCAGCTAAGCTTGTTTACAATGATCATATTTTATCAAGAATTAGATATAATATATGCAGCTGGAGTCACTGCTCAAAATTTCACATAAATTCGATTGAAACAGTAAGGAATAAGTCATTAAAAATTTTATTTAAAATAAATCCTAAAACTAGTACTAGGGAATTACATACAAAACAACTAATGTACTTGATATAAATCAACTAATTTATTTTGATAAATGTAAATCTTACATTTATAATATACTAAATTGTAATTTTAATTTTAAATCAAAATTAATTCTAATTAATAGGGAGAATGTACATAATTATCTTACTAGATATAGAAAAAATATTAAAATTTTTATTGTAAAATTATCTGAAATTAAATAAATAATTATATATATATATATAAAACAAAATAAAGTATGTATAACGAATTGAAAACAACATTATCTACTAAAGAGATGAAAAAATGTAAGTGTATGCTAACTAAATAAAGATGTCTTTAATAGAAGTGCATAAGATATTTCAAAAAATTAGTTCAGAAATATTAGAACCCCATATGGGGTCTTTATTTATTAACTTGTTTTCATATGGGTTATTTAATTCCATTTTGTCCCTTTTGAATATTTAGAAACAAGAACTGGAAGAGTATGTTTCCAAATATTAGAAATCAATATTTTACTATTTAAAAAAAATACTTCTCTTCTAAAATAATTTGAGAAACAATTATAAATATTAAAATTTGTCATTTTGGCATGATTAATTAAAAATCCAATAATCCATAATAGGCTTTCTAGAAACTAATAGATAGATTATTTTGTATATTAAAAAGAAGGTAATTGATTATATTCTATAGTTGATTGTTAATACCAGGTAAATATTTGCCTAGCTTTTTAAGATGAAAAGCAGAATATAAAAAATTACTGAACATTCAAAAGCTGAGTTCGACAATACTAAAAATACAATATTATGAATGTTAAAAAAAACATTATTATATTTAATAACATTTTTTATTCAAATTTTTTCAGATACACCCAAAATATCTAAAAAAATTCGTAAAAGTTTAATTCAATTTAAAAATAATAATAGAATCAGGGAAAAATTAATACAAATTTAATAATGCTAATCATAATTTTAAATAAAATTAAAAAAAAAAAAAACTAATATATTTTTTCTCAGTATAAATAATTTACGTAACTACATTATACTTAATTTAAAATTTTTATAGCATTATATTATAAAAAACAATGATTTTTTTTTACTGTATCTATTAAATATTTAATCTTTAACTTATAATAATTTTATTTTTTACTTGTTTTTTTTTTTTTCCTTTTTTATTAAAATCAACTGATTTTTTCATCATTTTATTTAATCTTTAAAAACCTAATAATAAATTTTATTATTTTCCATTTTTATTTATCAAATATTTTGTATTTTTTTTTTTTTTTTATTAATCTGGCCAAATATTTCTCAATTATTTTTCGAAATTTGTATCTATTGTTTATAATTAAAATCAAAAATTTGAATATTAATTAAAATTATTGTAACATTAATATATGAAAAACAGAAAAAATATTAAAAGTTTTATTTTAATTTATTCTATTTCAAAATAATTTCAAATTGAACTAATGTATATTATGTTCGCCATTTCAAATATAAAATAAAATACAAAAGTTGCATGCTTTTATAATGTATATCTGTTGTGTAAATTTACATTTCATAAAATGTAACTAAAATAAAAATGACAGTTTTTTCAAATCGTGTTTTTTTTTTATTAAATCTGAACGCTCTGAGCGTACTGAGCGTCCATGCTGTTCCCAGAGTGTGCTCATTTTGTTCAGAGCGTGCTCAGATCTATGCTCTGATTTAAAAAAAAACCGCCTGTTGTAAAATATAAAATTTTAATTATGGGAAGCGTATTTCAAAATCCAATAAGATTGATGTAGTATATACTATATAGAATATATACTTAGCGCATATTAATATTTAAAAATGTAAAACTATATCATATAAAATGTAGCGCTTGAGGAGACATACATTGTTTCGTTATTTATAACGAGTTTTAATTAGGTATAGAAATTGATTTAAAAATAGAATAAATTGTTACATTTTGTTTTAATCCGTTTTATTTAATTTGTGTATTAATTAAATATTTTAAAATATAAATTTAAATTTTTTATTTAGAGGCCTTTTAAAAATTCGTCAAATGAAAATTTATATAATATTTGTTATTTTGATTGATTGCAATTTGGATTTATTTTTAAGGTGTATAATTAAATATTATTACATTTTTTTTTTTTTTTATTTTAAAATTTTTTTTTTAAATTAAAAAAAAATTTAAAAAAAAGTATAAAAGATTTGCATACACAGTGTTTTTGAATTTGAATTTAATTTTATTTCATGTTTTTTTTTTTTAATAATTAGGTCTTCTGGAAATACTTGATATGTTAATAAAATTACAAATTTATTAAATTTTCATTGATTTTAGTTTTATTTTGTATTTATATATTATTTATTTGATTTTTTATTTATAATATTACATATTTATATTATAGTTAGCTTAGTTTTTATTAATTTTTTTTTTAAATTGATTAATATTTTTATTATTGTGAGGTTATAAAAATATTCTTTTTTTGTATTTAATTTCTAATTTTTTCATATTCATTTTTTTTTTTTATATTGATTTTCTAAGAAAATTTATTTATTTTTTATTTTTAACGCACTTCAATGCTCTAAAAATATATATATATATGTATATATATATATATATATAGATGATTTTTGTTTATTAATATTTAATATATATATATTTTATTTGTTTTAAATTTAATTTTTTACTTTTTTTTGTATATTTTTATAAAAAAGGGGAAGTTAAAATATTTGTTTTGTTTTTTTTAGTTTGTTTATGGTTTTAAATTTTTATTGTATAATATATAATTTTTTTTAAAAAATTTTATTAATTTAATATTTAATATTAATTAATAAGTTCTTGTTTTTGGATATGTATTGAGGGATATTTTCGTATTAGATTTTTTTATTAAAATTTTGTCAATAAATTTTTAATTAACTAAATTAGAGAATTTACAAATTAAAAAAATTACTTATATTTTTTATTTTCAAAAAATTATATATTATTTATATACTTGTATTAATATCAATTTTTATTTTCTGTTTATTATAATTTATAAATCCAGATTATTGAAACTATTAATAAAATTTAATGTTTTTAGTAAATAATAAATTTTGCAATATTGTTCATAATGATATTTTTTTGTTATTTATAAATTTAAAAATTAATTAATATATTATTACACTGTGTTATTTATTATGGTATTATCTTTTAATATTAAATATGTATATATTGTTATTTTTAAATTTTAATATTTATTTTATTTTAATAAAATAAATACAATTAAATTGATCATTAATATAACTAATAGATCTGGTGTATTTTGGATTGATGATGATACATGTTTTTCTAGATCATTGCACATAACAGGTTCTAAAAAAAAAAAATAAAAATATAAATTATATAATATATATAATAATAAATAATAATAAAATGATAAATTAAAATAAATTATTATTTAAAAGAAAATATTTTAAGTAATTATTTAGAATATCATTCAAGCATTAACATTATATAATATTTAATAAAAAAAAACTATATATTTAAACAAAAAATTGCAATCTATACCTATATTTATAAAAATGCAGTTACATGCTAAATTTTATATTATTTACAGTTTAAAAAGTGTTCTATTATATGTTAATATATTATTGTAGTTAAATTTGGCAAAAGCTCGAATTATTTTATATATTGAATATAAGCATATTTAAAAAAAAGTATATTTTTTAGATCAATCAGATATAATATTTCTGGATTATTTATAAAATATTATATTCATGAAAAAATATCAACTTTTGTCATCAAAGTTTAAGATACACTAAACAGACACTAAAAATAATATACTTTAAAAAAAACAAGTTGTATGACAGCCCCTCGAAACCATTGAACTCAGTTTCAAAGGCAAAACAACTGAATAAATATTGTATTAAAATTAATTTTTTTAACTCCAACTCCTTTAGTACAACCGCTTACTCCTAACTTACTCAAAAGCGTACGGACGGACCAACCTTTATAAATATATCTACAACTCTTGACCGATCTATTTACTTCAGTCTATATCTACTATTTTCCTTTCCAGATACACGTCCACTACGTTCGTACGGTATTAAAATTAATACGGACTTGTTTAGATTTTGGAAAATTGGGTTTTTTGGAGAATGTGGGATTATTAGGTTTTAAGAAGCAAAGGTTTAATATGCGTGATGAGAGACTTTGAGATTGATTGTTTAATTCTTTAAAACAAGTCTTCGTAAGATTAAAATTACAAAAAAGATACTAAAAAAATTACCAAAACTATGTATATTCTATCAGAAATAAAAAATATATACATAGTTAGTGTAAATATATTTATAATTTCCTTTTCTATCCAAACATTTCTTGGTAACTAAAAAACAGAATCAAAGTAAGCATTAGTTTACACCAATATTCTTTAATACCATTTTTTTTAATATATATGTACATAATTTATGTAAAAATAATATATAAATTTCTTTACGACAACAAACAAGTCAAAGTACTCCAAAACGTGCCTTTAAAAATAGTGTCAAAAATAAAAAAACTTACACAGAAACTAAAGAAAAAACAATAAATGTGAGAGTTAAAACTTAATAAATTTTCTTAATTTACAATATATGGGGTAAAAATTAAATGTTATTTTTCAAAAGTTCTACACTTCGTTAATACTATAAAACTAAAAATTAAACTTTAGTTACTATATACACCTATATACCATAATCTTAATCTACTCCTTAAATGATAGTTTTTGACCCCTTTAAAATAAAAAAAAACTTCACCTTAAAAAGTTTAAAATTTACAATAAATTTTACTAAACTTAAGATCTAATTCATCATTTTAAACTTTAATTTATTCCGAAAAATTAAAAATAAAAAAATAAACAAGATAAATAAAAAAAAAACTTTTAATGAATCAAATGGTCAGAAATTTGAGTCATCATTTGAAATTGGAGACATACTGTCTCTAAATAATAAAAATTAAAAATTCTTTCTTAAGGTATATATGGATTTGGTAATCATTTTTAATTCGACAATATTTATAAAAAGACATTTTTTTGGGGCAATCCTTAATATTAATCTTTTAATGTGACAAAGGATTTTTGTATTTGGATTAGTGAATTAGAAAAAGATATAAATTAGTTTTTTTTATATTAAAGGAGATGAGCATGTAATTTGTTAGCAATGTAAGGCAACCTATAACGTGTCCTTAATAACTTTGAATGCGTTATGAAAGGAAGCTCTCATTCTACATTTTTATTGCTGCATTTTTGTCAAGCTTAATCTAACAATCTATTGGTGTGTTCAAAAAGGCGCAAATTAAGTAATTGTGATGATCAGTCAGTTTTATAAGGTACACTACCTTACGTATCTACCTAACAATCTATATGAATAAATACTATAAATAGAAACTTGGAAACTTGTGAGAAGAGGTTTTGGATTATTATAGGGTTTTTGGGGTTGAATACACAATTAAGTTTCCATTAGTTTGTTTAGCGGGCGTTTAAAGTGGTCGCTTCTACTATTATAAATGTTTTGTTGCTGACTTTTTATGTATGTAGAACAACAATCTTTCCATGTCTAATAATTATTTTTACAACAAATACAGGGCAAAACGTCCGATATGGTTTGAATGTTTAAAAATTTTTTAAATTTATTTATATTTTTTATTTTTATTTCAGAATTTTGTGAAGAAAACTTGGGAAATTGGAAATGGAACAGTACACAACATAACAGCGATAAAAAATTACGAAAAGTTATGGAAAATGTACTGGAAAGAGCACGAATGTGCAAAACCAAAAATGGTCACCACTTGCGGGATATAATTTTTCTACTGAAGCTAAAAATATTCCCCATTAATATACTGTAAAAAATAATAAGTAACCATTAAATAAAAAATTTATTAAACATTCAAACCATATCGGTCGTTTTGCGCCACGCCACCATATGATAATATACATATGGTGGCGATAATATACATATATACTTTTATAAGAAATTAATATGATTTTTACTAGAAGAAAGCCAAATTGAAGAAGTAGAGCAGTTCAATTATTTAGGAAGCATGGTGACATCAAATGGGGGAACAGATGTTGATGTTGACAGCAGAATAAATAAAGCTAGAGCTGCTTTTGGAACTCTATCAAACATATAGCAGTCAAATAATATAGCCCTGCGTACAAAGCTAAAAAAATTTGAAAGAAACGTCAAATCAGTACTTCTATACGGCTGTGAAACATGGTAGATAACCGCCAATATCACCAAAAAGTTGCAGACGTATATAAACCGTTAATTACGCCGCATCTTAAGTGTTCGTTGGCCGCAAATCATTACCAACACACACCTGTGGCAAAAAACGAACCAAAAGATGATTGAGGATCGGGCATACCTTAAGGAAGCCAGAAGAAAACATTGCAAGACAATGTTTTGAGTGGAATCCACAAGGCAGATGACGAGTGGGTAGACCAAGTAAAACATGGAGAAGTACTGGTTTGAAAGAGGCAGAAGCGCAACGCAAAACGTGGTTACAGCTAAAAGGAATTGCTAAGGATCGTGAAAGGTGGAGAGGATTTGTTGACGCCCTATGCCCCACCAGGGGTTCTAGGATCTAGTAAATAAGTAAGTAATATGATTTTTGATAACGAATATCTTCCAAGATTTTGATATATATTTTAATACTGCAATAATAAGTCGACTCCAACTGCGCTTAAAGGCGTGTGTTACAAAAGTGAACACGTTTTTACAAAGTTAAGAAAAAGGAGATCAGAAGAAGAGCTTTTAAGCCGAAAATGGCGTTAGCCGGCAAGTTTAGTAAGTTCGTGTTGTAATATGTCCGTCAGTCGTGCTAACTGAATTGTTTTGCTATATTCGATGGTTAAGTACGTTTTAGTACATTTAGTATTGTTTAGTATGTTTTGCAACTTCTAATATTTTAATTTAGTATATTTTGCTGATTTCATAACTACAGTTTTACTAATTAGATTTCATAACCACAGAATTAGAGTTATACGCCATTTACAAAATAATATTAATAAATTGTCTAAATTTTGATGTATTCGAATTTTGGAAGCTTGCATTTTAAAATTTGTGATTTCTAGCAGAACCTAAAAATTACCCCTTGTAAAATATAGGATATGTTATGCAAGGCAAATCATACTCATTTTAAAATTAAAAGAACTGCTCTACTTTTACATTTTGCTATAGTTAGGCTTTGTTCACAATTCAAAAAAAAAGTATTTAAATGTTTAATATTTATGTAAAATTAAATCACCCCGGATTGATTAGACCTAAATTGAAAAAAAAGTATTTAATTAAATCATTTAAGTTTTATTTTAAATTGTAGGAATTAAAATAATTAACATAATTTATATATTAAATTTAATTTAGTTTTGGGTATTAGTTTTTCTAGGAAAAAACTATTAAAAAAGTTTTTAAAAATAACTATATCTAGCAAATATCATATTTCCACATTTAATGAACGGAAAAAATAAAACGTTTTTGTTTTTTTTTACAAGCTTCCAAGTCTCAAAACATTTAACAAATTATTTGTTTTTTTTTTTTGTATTTTATTTAAGTATCAATTAGCGTGCTATTGTCAACTTTTTTCAAATTAATTTTAAATTTTATGTTTTTATTTCTTTGTTATTTTTTTTTTCCTTTTATTTTTAATTTATCTTTAAAGTTCACCGTCATATTTAAAATTATAGATTATATAGACTTGTTGTATTCAAACCATTTTTTCAGATTTAATATTTAATTTTATTTAAAGTTTTATTGAACTTAAAATTCAAAAAATTATAATTGAAAAAAGATGCAAATGAGATTCAACAGAAAACAAAAAAAAACTGACATCGTAATCAATTTACAAGATACAAAAATATAAAGTCAGATATGTAAAATTAATTCATATTGTACCATGTCTTGTTTTTGTTTTAATTCCTAATAATAAATGTAAAAATTAAAATCCCAAAAATATAAAACAATTTATTATAAAATATGTGTCAAATTTGAAAAATATATTTCGTTTTAAAATTAGAACATTAAAACTTAGAGTGGCTTAAGAATTTTTAAGGTTATTAATTTTTTAAATTAAGGACATTTTTAAGCAACTTTTAAGTTTTTCAAGTGTTAAGTCCTGCGGCATCAAAAACTAGAATTCAATAGATGCTGACGGTGAACCAGTTAATTGTCAAATCAGACAAGCCGCTTTTACGATACCAAAAAATAATCTTAACCTAAAATTCCCCATAAAATAATCCAATAATTTTTGGAAATTTTATTAGAGTAGAGCAACTGGTTTCTTCTAAATTCTAATTTTAATGACAAAAATCTGATTTTAAGTCCCTTTCAAAAACTAAAAATTTAAAATAATAAAGTACCGAAATAGACAGAAGAAGAATGGACTTGGATGATTACTAAGCTTATTAAATCTAAAAATTTAAAAATTATAGTTATCTCTTGTCCTTTTTTGTAAAAGCTGTTCCAAGTTCTTTATACGAAAATAAATTCTCTGATTTTTTTAAATGGTAATATAATACTCGATTATCTGTATTAATTGACACTCTATGCCCCAGCAGGGGTTCAAGGACTTAGTAAGTAAGTAAGGATCTGTTCTAATTTAACACCAAAGCCGGTAAGAAACATAGAATAAGTTTTCATTGCATTTCATAAGTTTAAAATTCTGGTTCAGTCTTCAATTTGAAAATTTTACAACAATCCCAGTAAAAATACTATATTTTAAACTTTGAATATGTTCATAGATAATTTAAAAGCCTGAAGTAATAAAAAATTTCCAATATCATTAATATTAGAGAATTCAGTCCTATTTGTTCTAATAAATAAAATATTAAACTCAAATTAGGTTTTTAAAATAAAACTGAAGCATAAGCTTAACTGTTTATTCATTAGCTAAGCTTTATTCCTGGGTCTCAAGTTTTTCTTAAAATAAAACCAGTTAAGACAAATGATGATTGAACAACAAAAATTAAATCTTTATCTTGCTGAAATAATGAAAAGCTGTGAGCTCATTAAATATTTAATCTCATTTTATAAGATTTCATCATTAATTATAAAATTTTTATTTTTTAATTAACAAATAAAATTTGGAAACCATTAATTTTATGCGAACAAAGAAATAAAATCTGAAATAATTACTGGTGATCATCAAAGTTATCATCCTAAAATAATTTTCATAATTATCATATTATTCAAAATGGATTATCCTTCTTACAGACAATATCAACAACTTTGTCTGGGTTGTGCTATATCTTTGGTTCAATTTGATATTTCACTAATCGATTAACACCTTTCCAGCAGACGACATGGAAATAAAAGTCTTTTAAATTTTGATAATTTAAAATAATGTCAAAGAACTTTTTCATTTTATAAATATACAAAGTTTCAATAATAAAAAGATGTAAAATTTTTACATTTCAATGGAATTATAATATAAATGAATATAAAACACTCAATAAAAAAACTAAAACATGACATTTAACATGCTTTTCTTTTGTTTTTCTTTTAACTGAAAAAATTTTATTTATGATCCTATATAAAATTCTAAAAATATAATTTTATATATGATATTCAAGTTTAATTAAGGTGATTCGGAAATATTAAAAATAAATAAAAATCATTAAAAATAATTAAAAATAAATATAATTTTATTTATTTTTAATATATCATTTGTTAATTCATTTGACGCAGACTTGCGATCACTGATCGGCCAACCTTAATCATAAATTGCATAATTTATGACACATTAAATTTAAATGCAAACTTTTAAAATTTCTAATAATAAATTTGATTACGTAGGTAGTGTGTAGCAAAACTTGTTAATCCTTTTTATAAAAATATTAATATAATCGATCTTGAGCCAAATTAATGAAAAACTCAAATTATTTTACTTTACTGTCCATTATAAAATGTGATTATTATCCGAAATAAAAGTGATATGAGAATAATAGATCTTTTGCTCCAAATCTAGTATCTCTTATTAAATAATCCAGATCATTAAGATACATATGATTTAAAATAGTTGAATTCAAATAAAAACTTGAAAAATTCTTCCAAATAACACTAATAGGTTAGAAGAAATCAGCTAAGAACGCGTCAACAAATGAATGTCAAAAATAGAAAACTCTTGACTAGTCAAAAATGTCAAACTAATAATTAACTTGTCGTTTCAATAATGTCAACAGTCTCAAATTTCTAAAAATTACTGTTTTAAATTATTATACTTGTTTCAAAGCATTAAAAATTTGAAATAACTGTTTTTACTGTCAAAATAAATTTTTAATAAAGTATACTATATTAAATGAAACATTTTTCAAAGAAACTTTATATGGTTTTCATAAATTTGGAAAAGGTTTTATTTAATTTCAAAATGTTATAATATTCGAATAAATATTCTAAAATAAAAATCACACAAACCTATATAAATTTATGAAATATAAAATAAATCAAATTAAAATTAAAATAATTAAATTATAATTAATATTAGGACTTATATTTTAAATTGGCATTTGGCAATCGCGGCAATAGTTGTTTACCTAAAGGATAAAACTTATGTAACAGTGATGGATAATATTGCATACCTATTAGAAATGGCTAAAAAATTTCACAATTGTCTAAAGAAACTTGGTATTAGAAAGTATTTCAAAATTACAGTATTAACGCTAGAACAGATAAATAATTTAGCAAATATGCCTAAAAAAAGCTGGTCAATTCCCCTTTACAAAATAAGACAATAATAAATAATTAAAAATTATAATTTCATTCAAAAATTTAAATTATTTATTTATAAATAACTTATATTAATTTTGGAATGACATTTCATTGTTTACTTTCTTGACAAATTGTTGGCATTGTCTTCATTGATTACTTCGTTGAATTAAAGTTGACGTCTTCATTTCAACAATCAAAGATGACGCGTCGTCGCCCATCGCTGTGACAGATCATTATAAATATTATAATAATTAATTAAAACTAAATTTTACAATGTGAGCAAAAGACATCAAATTACAAAATAAAATTTAATTCTATAATCGAAATTATTATTAAAAATTTTCTAGTTAAATTAAAATATAGACAAAAACTTTCTAAAAAAAATGTTAATTATTAATTGAGTTCAATTAAGTTGTGATGTGTCCAAACAAAATTTAATATTGGAAGTCATACTTATGTCCGAAATAGTTCACAACATTATAAAACCACAAAATTCTACTAAAAATCTAATATATAGAAATATATTTCTCTCAAATGATATATTTTAAAATGTCAGATTAACTAAGATTATAAAAGTAAATATTTGTGAAAGTTTGTAAATTAATTGATTAAATATAAAATTAAAAAAAAACAATATTTTAATTTATATTCGCAAATTTTTTTTTCATTTTTTGGTTCAGGTTACCTTATTAATAAAATTAGATTGTAAATTTCGGGGAAATCCAGTTAAACAAAAAACCAAAACATTGGATAAGGTAGACAGTATGACGCTATAGGTAAATAAAAATTAATAAAGCGCAAAGATTAATTGATTCCATTTTTAGTGAGTTTTTTATACATAATAACCTAATTAAGATGAAAAAAATTAAAGAGATTAAAAGCAACTTTTGTTTACATTTAATAATTTGTAGCTTTATTCGCAAATGGTTATTCAAATTATTTCAAACATCTAAATTTTGGGCATATGAATGAATAACGCAATACAAGGCTCCAGAAATAGTTAATCTAAATATCAAATAAGCTGATATTATACAATACATGACAAAAATTGGAAATATATTTATGAAAAAGTCAATATACGATTATTCAATAATCCAAAAAGTTTTCAATAACTAATAATTTAATTAGATTTTCCATTTTTAAAAACTTATATTTAAATCTATTTAGTTTTGCACATATAATAATCTATGGAACTTATTTATTTTAAATTGTGTAAAAATTGGACTAGTTAGTTTAAAACTGATTATATTTCTTGCGAGAACTGCGACGATGTGAACATGGGTTAAAAATTCTGCATATAGGATTCATTTGTAATGTACCCTCCAACTCTCCTTTATTATCCTACTTCCCTTCCAACTCCATGTCCTCTTAGCTAGCTTATACATATATCTTTAATGTACATATCAATTGTGTATATCAACTTACATATGTGTACATAAAAATTTTTAAAGTACTTAGCGCACAGAAAATTCATATTTTCGACAACATTTAATCAACTTTAACCTGTCACTTTATTAACCTCTCCGTTTACATATCCTTCCTAACAGTTTTTTAACGTCAATCTATTTTCAGTCTAATCCAAAAAAAAAAATCTAATGTATACTATTCCCTCTTCGAATTATTTAAAACAATCACTTGTCATCCAATTATTTACGCTAAAGTTAATACTACAGTTGAAGAAGTACACAATCAAATGTCAAAGTCATTCAAAAGTCAAAGTCTAAAACAACAACAAAAAAAAATTGAAACAACAACAGCTGAGTTGAATAGTATTTTATAATTTCATTAAATAAAAACTTTTTACAGTATTAAAACGCAAAATATAATTAATTGTTCACGTTTTTATTTAAATAAGCAAACAATAACATAAACTTAATCCATATTATAAATTACTCTTAAAAAAAAAATTAACACATTAGATAAATTTTAAAATTAAACGATTTAATCGATCAAGTTTTTCGATATAATTCAAATTTAAAAAACTATTATCACAAATGCCAGTTGATTTTAAAAACAAAGGTACGATTTCTACTAGAAGTTATTTGATTTGAAAAGATTTGTCAAAACTGTCAAATTGATTAAAAATAATATTTTATTTTACTTAATTTATTATTTGATTTTGTTGACTTATTCACAAGTTAATTTTATTTTATTTCTTTTAAACTGTGATTAATACAAATTTAGATATTATGCAAATTATCTAAATAAATGAAAAAAAACGAACAAGCAATAAAATATAGAGCAAGTTTAAAAAAAAAAACAAAATTTTAATTTTTAATTTATTCTAAATTTATTTCTTTCCAATTTATTCTAAACTTCTAAAATCAACAATTTAATCAAAAGTATTAATTTGTTTGGTAAATCCAAAGCAAAAGTCTATAGGTAAAAAACAGATGTTTAGTTAGTAATCAAAACATAAATAAAGTTGTTCAATCAATTAAATCCTATTATAGTTTCTGGAACCTAATGATTAAAACTAAAGTTAATATTTTCAAATATGGTTAAAATAACTTTTTTTGAAATATATCAAATTTTTTCATGGCCTCATCCAAAGTTCATGAGACACCAATATCATCCAATAAAGTTATATACACTTTTGGAAAATTTTAAGGAAGTAATTGAAATCTTTAAAAGTCCCCTTAAAATAATTTATTATTTTGAATTTTACCAAAATTATTGCTACACCATGTAACCACTATAAATAAATTTTGTTGTTGTTTTTTATGAGGGATAAAATGTACGATCCCAACAAGTAGGCCTTGTGAACCTTGTGCATCAATACTTTCTATCAATTTATAAATAATATTATTTATTTTGTTTATATTATATTATATTTGTAAACATTAAGTTATATTTGGTTACCATGGGGATATGTATCTTGTTTTTCAATTAAATATTTCATAACCTGTAAGGGAATCGAATCAAATGCTCACTTACTAACACACCGAGGCCCTAGTAAAAATATCTTGTTCATTGAATTTTAATAATTACACTTTTTATAAAATACTGTTTTGATGCAACACTGCAACCATAATTTGTCAAAATATGATTACTTAATTATTTGATTAGTGATAAGTGTTTGATGCAATAAAAGCCCCGTTGTTATGAATGTCACTAATCAAATAATTAAGCAATCATATTTTGACAAGTTTTGGTAGCAGTGCTGCAGTCATTAATGAATCAGTGACTCATAAAAGTTTTCAAATGACTAATAAGTGATTACTGATAAATGATAACTAATGAATATTTTAAAATTTATTAGATAAAGTCCATTTAAGGAAATAATTCGAAAACCAAATCTGGCCAAATTATCGTTGGTAACTAATAAATTCTAAGGTATTATTATTAGATTCTATATTTGCCTTAATTATTACAAAACTTCTAAAGATGTCCTGCTATTATTTCTAAACAAATCGATCTTCATTTTAAAACTATAAAGTAATAGCACAATAATATTAAACATACAAATTTTAAAAATTGAACAAATACCTACATCTATTACAGTGCTTTAAACTCATATATTTCAGTTAAACCCCCTTTAATATAAAAGTGTTAATTTATAACAAATATATAAAAAATCAAACGACATTTGCTATTTTAATTTGTTATATCTACCTAAATTTTAATATTTGTATCAAATTAATTGATCCGATCAGACTGGATGGTGTCAGCACAGTACCAGCAAATGGTACAATAAAAATGTAAATATTGAAAAATAGCCAAAAAAAAAATAAAACTATAATAACTTGATCTTAATTTTTTTTTTTATTTATTTATAGTTGCGAATTTAAAATTATTAGTTCAGGTCCAGTTCAAAAGAAAGACATTGCCGCCTTAATGTCTAGCTTTTTAAAATTCAAAATACAAAAAAATAACAAAAAGAAAAGAAATAAAAAAATAAAACAGAAAAAAAATGAAATTTGATCATCATCACTAACTCACTTTTAACGATCTTATGATCAGTATTACCATAATCATATTATAATCAGTTAAAAAATAACAACAGATATATAAGGGTAAGCCCGTTATAATTTTTCACGTAATTTATATATGTAAAATTTATTATAATATTATAAAACATCTATTAAAACACATATGTATATATTTAGTATTATAATTATAATCAGAGATGTTTTTTTTTTTTTTTGAGATATCCAAAAGATAGAATAATGCGATTATTATTGTAATTTGAAATACACGAGTTTATATATATATATATATATATAAATGTATCTTTTGATAGCCATATATGAATATATATATCTATTATATTCGTGAATTTTAATATATAATATTATACAAAAAAAAAATTGTCATAAAATCAAAAAGAAATAAATTAAAACTTTCTTATGTCCAGGTTTTTTTTTATTATTAAATCTCGTTTTTTTTTTTTTTTTTATTTAATATCTTTGCATTTGGAAATCTTGAGAACGCGTGGCAACAGAGCCCCACCAAAAAATCAACATTTATCAGATTCAATGAAAATTTGATTTTGTGGTTTTTTATTTATTTTATTTTTTTTTTTTTATTTTTTTTATTTCACAATGATACGATCATATTAATTATCTAAATTTACATATGTATGGACTTGTCTAAAATAAAGTTAAAGGTTAGTTTATTTTTTTTTTTTTTTTTTTTATTTAAATTTGTCAATTCATATTAGATACAATTTATATATGGTTTGTTTCTTCTTGTATTTTAGAAATGGGGCAATTTTTCTGCAATTAATAAAAAATATAGTCTTTATTAAAATAATTTAATAAGAAGTCCAAATGTCAAATAAGGCAAGGGATTATTATTATCAGGCAATATTTACTATTATCTGGTACTACAAATAAATAAATAGATACTATTTTATTAGAAATTTAACGGTTATTGTTGGTGTAGTGGGTAAATATATGGATAATAACACGAAAGAGTGCGAGATCAAAGTCCTACTTGGGGTTTGTAAAATTTATATTACTTTAAACACAAAACATGTAATATAAATTAAGTAAGGAATATTATTTATTATTAAATAATAGTATTGAATTTAGTTGCTGATTGTGTTTGTAATGTTGTAAAATTATAATTTGTAATACATATTTGAATTATTAATTTTGCATATTTTTAGGCGTTGTGTTCCAAATACTTCAAAACTTCTAAATTTTCTTAAAAACTTTGCTGCATATAAGACCAAATTTGAAATACAGTAAAATCTATTAACTGTTTTTTTTCAAAATGTGGCGAATTTTGTGTAAACAATTTGTGTCGGATCTGTAATACTATAAATATGAACGTTTCCGAATCTGTCACTTACTTGATCTTTCCAAAAATACAAAATTAATATCATAGCATAATATCGCATATCATAGCATTCCAAGCATAGCTATCTCTTCTTGATATTTAGTGAATGTGGGCATGGTGCAAACATACTTCAAACTATTTACAATTTTCGGATATGAGAATCCTTTCCTTTAAAGTTCAAATAATTTGAACACTTAAAAAGGCAACTCTAAATTAATTTTAACTTTAGAAATGTTTAATTTCGATTTATAAGAACATTTCTTATACTCTTAGATAGATCTAATATATACCACTAATAAATATAAATTTTATTAGTTTCATTTTTCCTCATTTAATTAAATATTTAATTCTTTTTCTTAAGAAATTCTCTCTAATGTATAATAAATTTTGGATTATCACAAGAGATTAATACCAAAAAAACAAAAAAGAAACCCAAACTTAATTTTAGTTTTAATATTAAGATTAATTCTTTTTTTTCTTTATTCTTTGATATCAAGTTTCTGTTTTCTTATTAGTTGAAATTAAATTTTGTACAAGTGATCAAGTCTAGATCTCTTAAAAAATTATAATTAATTTTTTTTAATTATACATATATATATATATATATATATATATATTTATATACGAATAAGTTTTTTAGATTAGAAATTTCTAGTAGTTTTTTTTTTTTTTAATTATATCAGATATCAATATAGTTTAAAAAAAAAAATAAACAGAATGAAAACCTATTAAGAGGTCAAATTTGTAGTTAGTATGGTCTCGAGATTAAGAATGAAAAAAATTGATTTATTCTTGTATCGTTAGTAATGAATCATTTTCAGTTCTATTATTTAGGGTGGCACAGACTGTCACTGTTATATTTTTTTTTTGTATTTTATATAAACTAATTTTTATTTATGGCTGTTTTTCTCTTGCAATAAAAATTATAATTTTAAAAATATAACTTTCAATTTAAATATGAAAAAAAAATACTGAAGAGTTCTAGTTTTTATTATATGATGAAAATTATAGAACACTAATTAATTAAAAAATCAATTTTATACTTAACGAGGAGAAGTGTTGTAGACTGTGTCAACTCTGGGATATGACCATAATATAGACATTATATCATTCGGTTAGAAATTCATATATCGTCTAAAATAAAATATAAGCTGAAAAGCAGCTCTTCGAGTCTCTTCCACTACACCGACTATATTTTATTCAGAGGTTGGCTTTAATGTTAACTTCTGTTGACAAAATTTCAGACATCCAGCTTTATAAGGTATACAGTAACGCTCATATAAAATATGAAGTTGTGTGGCAACTACTAAAATCCACTGCATTAGAAAAACCAAATTTTGCTCAAACTTTGGACGTAAAACTAAATTTTTTTTAGAAAAATTGCAGACACTCAGCATATTTAGGTATAGAGTAATACTCATATAAAAGAAGAAGTTGTATGAAAGCTGTTCGAACCCATAGAGCAAAATGGCTGGATGCAATTGCCGTCATCAAAAGCGATGACGGCAATTGCATAAAAATGAATTTGTGAAAATTTCAAAATCCAAGCTCGACTTATATACTCGCTCCACATGTATATCACCCTGCCGCGAATAATATTGAGACAAAATTTTTGTTTGTTTGCTATTTTATGGCTCTAATAGTTTCAGAGAGCTTAGGTCTTTTTATTTTGATTAAAAAAATAAATTACTCTAATAACGATTAGTTTTCAGCATAACTTGGTTTACTATATGCATTATTGAATTGTCTCAAGCATAATATCTTAAATTCCATTCATAAATTGATAATAATCTTCCAAAAATTTAATTGTTAATAATTAAATAATATTAATATTTCAATATCTTTATAAAATATGTAAGCATAACTATTTTATAAAATACAAAACGTAGAATAAATCCAAGATAGATTATATAAGCTTTTCTTGTTGCACAATGTTGTTTGCATTGTAAAATCTGCAAAGTCTGTTAATATTTCCTGTAAAGCCTGGTTATTTTACATGGCAGCATCTGGGAAGTTGTTCTTTTTTATATTATTATGCCAATTATACCAAATTTAAATCATTTAAATCAGTTGAGTTTTTGATCAATTATTAGAATTTAACATACCCAAACTGCTAGAATTTTGAGAATCATATGATATTAGAATAAATTTACCAATTCATATTATTTAATTCGTGCTTACACACACGAACACACAAAAAAAGCGTTTCCGACAAAATGGAACAACTTTTGTTCGGTACGAAGAAATCCTAATTTTTCCTGAACTGAAGCATTTTTCTTCTATATAGTATTGATACTGAAGAAAAGCTAAAATTGTAAGTTTCTATACAAAATAGGTATACAAAAAATCTAAATCATGTCGACTTTATCGTGTAAATTTCAACTATACCAAATCAAATTGTAATACCAAATTAATCAATAAATCTTATAACTTATTTTTTTCTAGATTTTTTTTTTGGTCCAATCAATTCAAAATCATGTGACATTTACATGCTAAAAAAGAATAATTTTATTAATACAACATAATTTTCTAAATTTTATTCTTACAAATTATGTGTTATTGTTCCTATTCTTTATTATGTTTCACCTTCAAACAAAAAATAAATAAAAACTTGTCAAACCGAATCATATTTTAATATTATTAATATATGTCCTTCATTTACGCAATCATCCTTTATTTCACATATTAAATCGATTTAAAAAAAATTAATTTATTAATATGATGACTAAATGATCTTTATCAATATCATAAATTCTATCAATTGTTTCTATATCAATATCATTTTCATCACTGTTACCATCATGATGATCATCAATATTTTTATCATAAAATCATGGAAATTTTGAATTTTTATTTTGAGTTTTTTTTTCGTATAATATAAATATATAAAATATATTAAAATGTATATAAGTATTATATATATATATTCCTAATAATATTTAGATTAGTTAAATTCATTCATTATATCAAACTACCTCTTTTGTTTCCATCTCAATTGTCCAGCCGGTTAATTCTTATTTATTTTGAATTTATTCGTATGTTTATATGTATGTAATTTGACAGTTGATTTTTTAGATTTCTTTGGATCAAAAATCATATAATCAGAACAATCATGTACATTATTTATATATTATATTTATATATAATATACAAATATATTAATAAATATGTATATATGTAAGTATAATGAACAAAACTGGACAACAAAAATCAATTCATATAAAAATTTTGTTAGACATTTGGTCGTCTAAAATCAAATCATCATATTTGATATTATTTTTTTTTCTTGTGCTTTTTTTTTTTTAATTTAATTTGAATATAAATTTCTTTTTTAAAATAATTTTTTTTATTTTTTTATTTCATTTTCTAAAAAAAGGTGAATAAATTAAAATATAGACACATGTTTTGATAGTGTCCAACAACGAAATGGGGAAAAAAAAGCACAACAAGAAATGAAATGAGTATATAATTTACGATTATACTTGTATTATATACAAATTAATTTTTGTGAGTGGTTTAAAATTTTTTCCTTTTTGACATTTATTACATTTTATAAATGTCAATTTAATAACGAATAATAATAACAATAATGACAGTAATAATAAGAGAAAAAGAGAGGAAATATTGAAAAAAAAAAGAAAAATACTAAATATTATCGCAAAATACTGTCATTTAAATTTGAAATTGGATTAGTTAATAAATGTTGATTTGATTCCCACGCATTTAAAATCAATGTTTATTTTACATGTTGATGGTAAGTAGTTTTTGATAAAAAGAAGGAATATATGAAAAATAAAAAGTTAATTTATCATTAATAATTACTATATAGTTATAAATTAACTATACAGAATAAAAACTGAATTTTATTTCCTTACTAATTTTATAATATTTAAAAAGTAAAACTTAATGAAAGTTAATTTAGTTTTTTTTTTGGTTATTGACCTTATAGAATTAAAGCTGTCAATACTTGATTACTTTAGAAATATATTGAAGTACTTTTGAATAGTTATAGGTAATTTTAGAGTTAACTTATTCTTGATTATTATAGTAATTTAAATCGATTTAATTAAATAATTTTATTTTATAAAATTATTTTAAATATTTATTTATTTATTTATTTATTTATTTATTTACTATAAATTAACATTGCAAAGTTTATGAATAATATATATTACAATAAAAATGTTTTCAAAACAATATCTGGTGGCACCTCTTTCAGTAGTATTTTGTATTACTGGTGTTGAGGTGATAATTTTGCGCTTTGTAGTTTTGTTGATTGCTATTTAATTATCCGTTTTGACAGCTTAGTTAATGTAGTGTTGACGAAGAGTGTGTTTTAACTTTTACATCATGACAAATATTTTACTTCATTATATGTTATTTATTGTTTTTAATATGTTTTATCACAAGTTTTTTGAATCTATTAAGTTTTTGAGTGTTTCTTATAAAATTATTATATATAAATATTTGTATCATAAATTTAATATTGGGTTTGTTTAAAGCCTAAAAGAAATTGGCTTATTTTATAAATATAATGAAAGTATAATTCGCAATGAGCTTAGCCATCATTCACAATGAATTTGTAAAATGTCAAAAAAATGTAGCTATCAAATCTTCCAAGGACAATGTAAAACTTTAAAAGCGTTAAACTGACATTTAGGGTAAGCATATATAAACTATTTCTCAACCGATAAACTAAAAATCGAGTAAAAATCTAATATAATTTTAGATTTTTTAATTTTGTTATTTAATATTATAAGTAAATATAATGTTTTTAATTTTTATAATTCTATATTCATATATATATACTTCAAGATAATAAGTAATAATAAATAAAAATAGTTGACAAAAAATATAAAAAAATTAGCTGTCAAAGTAACGCAGAAGTTAAAAGTTGATTAACTTTTGCGTCAAGACTGCGTTGGCACTTTTGTTTCATTGTGCATATATATTGTTTTCCATATGTTTAACTTTGGCCTAAAAGTTTAATTAAAAACCTAATAAAATCCTCAACAAATATATAAATGTCAATTTGATTGCTATAAATTATGTCTTTCAAAATTGAGAATTTTAATTATTGAGAAAAATTTGTACGAAAATGTAAAATATTTTAATTTTGATGATGTAAAGTGAAAAGCATTGTATTTGATTTGATTACTTGTTATACCCGTGCATACATATATGAACATCGGGTATATTAAAATTACTCCTCCGTTTGTAACGCATCGAAATATAAGAGCTAGATATAGTGTCAAGGGTACGTATCGAATCAGCATCGAAAAGTGAATCGATCTAGCTATGTGTGTCCGTCCGTCCGTCCGTCCGTCCGTCCGTCAGCACGATAACTCAAAAACTATAAGAGCTAGAGTTCTGAAACTTTCACAAAGTAATTTTTAGACAATTTGTAGGTTCCCTATTGTTTTTGGTTAAAATCGGAGAAAGGCTTCGGATAGCTGCCATACAAATGTTTCGATATTTTATGAGTATTTTAAAAATTAATAACGAAATAGAAACCAAATATAAAAACAAACAAATTGTTGTAAAATTATTAATCGATTCATGGTGTAGTGGTTAGGACATGTTACTTGTAGCAAAAATGTCTCGGTTCGAATTCAGGCTAAGGAAAATTTTTTTTTTTTTTAAATTCATTTTTTTTTATCTATTTTTTTTTTAATTAAATATACGTATTTATTTTATGTTTGAAAAAATTTTATTTTATAGAAAATTTGACAGAAGACTCTCATTTATATTAAAAATTATTAATTTTTTTTAATATTTCTATAAAAAAATTCAAAACTGTTATTTAAAACAAACAATTGATACCATAGTAACTACGATTATTTAAAACTGTTATTTAAAACAAACAATTGATACCATCGCAACTATAATAATTTAAAAAAAAGATCGGGACGAACATAAAGTCGATGGCTTAATGGTTAGGACGTCGACATTTTAATTGAAAAGTGTTGGTTCGAATCTCGTTTAGAGCATATTTTTTTTTTAAATTCATCTTTTTTTTAATTCATTTTTTTTTTATTAATTTTTTTTATAATTAAATATAAAAAAAACAAATATTTTGAATTTTCTGTCAAACAGTTCAATTGCAATATAAGAATTTCTTATATATTTAATACACGCACGGGTATCTAAAAGTTGACAAGGGCAACTATAATCTTCCCCGTTTTTAAAGTCAAATGCCATTGGAAAATATGATTTTCAAATATGAATTTCATTACTTAATAAAATAAATTTATTTCATTTATTGAATTTGTTATATTTGGCAATATTAGACAAAGGACCAAATCCAAATTAATAAAATAATAGCAATTAAACAATACTTAACATATTTATTCAAAAGTGTTATAATGACGTTTTATTTACTAACAAATTTAGCACAGATTATTAGAACTCTAATATCTAATATTAAAAAACAACATCTGTTTAATAATTTTTTTTTTTGCTTTTTAAAATTTTAATACTTTTCTTTTCCATTAATTAAAACAATAAAAAAAAAAATAAAAACAAGAGTAAAATTAGTTCAATAATAAAACGGTTTATAAAAAACAAATATTAATTAATCAATTTTTCTTTCATTATTAATGATGATAGGTTAAAAAAATAGATAATAAGTGAAATTCATAAATTAATAAATTTAATCTTTTGTTTTTCTGTTTTTTTTTTTGTAAAAATAGATGTCAACAAATTTAAAATTTGTTTTAAAATTAATATTTTTTGACAAATTAAGACCACAAATTATGAAACATAAAGCGGTTAAATACAGTTAACCCATTTTTTTTTTTTTTTTTATAACAGTTAATTTTTAACTTTTTCCTTTCTTTTTTTAAAATGTTTTAGTTTATTGTTTTTTGTTTTTTTTTTTAATTTCTATCGATTATTGGAATAATTAGTCACTCGATAATGAATTAATTAACATAATTTAATATTTTAATATTGAAAGGTTTTTAAGAAAAAAAAAAGTCAAAATTAATTAACATTTCTTAAAATCTTTAAAAACTTTTAAGTATAGTGTTCAGGTAGCAACGTACACCTCCAACGGAAAAAAGTCATTTATATTTTTGTTAATGATTTGATGGAGTAGACTTGAAATACAACTTCTTTAAAGTTAATTATTAAATTAAATGTGAAAATAAGAACAAAAGTGTTTTACAATAGCCTTAGAGATAATCTTTTTTATATTTTTAACACAATTATAGAAAGTTAAATAAAAATTAAAACGATTAAGCAATGGTAACTCATGCTAAGTTTGTCAAGTAAACCTATGCTAAGCGATACTCGGGGATAATCTATTGTGGAGATTACTTTATTGAAAGGTTTACCATTTAGATAAATCTTATATTTTTACCTAGTTAACAATTTTTTTTTTTTGTGGTCTCACTATAGATTATGTCTATTGTAATGCTAATTAGATGATGAAACTTTGAAAATTTTTTTTAAATAGCGCCATTTGTTTCAAATATTCTTTTTTCCCAGAATTTATTTTAAAAATATATTATTCTTAAATTCAATATAAAATACAAAAAAAGCAATACTATTAATTAAAATGATTTAAAAAAGTTTTAATCACTTAATACAGTTTAGTATATATTCCGTATAACTTGAGGCTTGCCCAAAGATGGCTTTTACAACGACGCTATATAATCAAACGTCAACGCTATAGGTTAAATTAGAAAATACAATAATGCCCGCGTTGCATCAAGCTTTATATTGTTGTAAAAAATATTATTTAAAAATGTAAGTTATACTTTTATATCCAATCAAAGTTTAACAACAGAAAATGAATCGTCCTAAGACGACATTAATAATGTAATTCAATTTTTTTTGTTTTATTTAATTTTAATGATAATATTGATAATTTATACCTAAAACCTTTGTAAGAATTTACTTAACAACTTCTAAAAATTTCTTCGCGATCGGAAGAACAGTGTAGTAATGCATACAGAACAGACAGACATACAGACAGATATACATTAACTACTTTACATATTTGGTCGCCATGGTGATTTTGTAAAGGAAAATTGTTAAAAACTTTTGAACATTTGGGTAATTTGCTTATCCATTCATTGCTAACATTGCTTTTGATTTTAAACTTGATACCCAATCAAGAACTTAAGTTTATTTCAATTCACTTGAAATCATATTAAACAATATTTTTTAAAAACAAACTCCTGCAATTAACTTTAAAAGTCGTCATTATTTAAACTCTAATACTAAAGCTTAAATAATTGAAAGATTTAAAAATAAGTTTTTAAATAACTGTGCTTTTAATTTATAAAATTTGTGACAAAATTGATTTGAAAGTGAATTGAAAAGAATAAATTTGTGCTTAAGATAAAAATTTTTATAAATAATTAAAAAAATAGATAAAAGTTGAATTAAAAATTTGAAAAGAATATAATATGGTGTAATATACATAAAATTTTTTTACAAAACAATTTGAATACTTACTAAAAAAGAGAAAGGAAAGAAGTAGTAGTAGAGTATATGCATATTATATAATAAAAGCACTATATATAAAGTATATATATATTTAGGAATAACACACACATATTATAATTTTATAGTATCTATACTTGTTCGAAATGTGACTTTTATTAATTTTTTTTTTTAATTGTTACACATTTCTAAAAGGAGAGGCACACACTAAAACTTAAATAATTGTGATGAAGTTGCAATGGTGTAAAAAACCCTTTATTTAAAAGAAATTCTGTTCCAAAATATAAAAATAAAAGAAGAAATTAAAAAAGAGAACAGAAAAATTATATTTTTAATTGAAAATATATTTAGTAATATTATATAGAACTAAAATCAACTACATACTATATATGTAAATAAATTTTTATTATAATTATAGCAAGACTATTCGAAGACTTAGTTAAAAGTATTTAATAGATTTTATTTTTTTTGTGGAATGTGGATTATCTAAAAGGGGTGAAACGGTATACTGTGAAAACTGCACTCCACCCTATTCTTTAAAAAATTTATAACTTTTATAAACGCCGCAAAAAATGAAATTACACAGTCAAAAATTTGGGCGTTATTTAATTTTTTGGGATTACAAATAACCCTTCCAAAAATATTCACATTTATATTAGTAGAACTCTATAATACTGAGTAAAATGTTACTTGAGTACACGTGTAAGTACCGTTACATGAGACAAGTACAATTATATGATAAAGTACAGTTGTAAGTACAAGTACAATTACATGATATTCATGATTCAGTCAAGCACCAATATTACTTAAACCAGTTTTACGATTCCAGTAATTCTGGACTTTATGAAAGAAAATTTTTCCATAATACTTGAATGCTTGAAAAATAAGTGAGTTCGTGATAATTGAATTACTTAATTACTCGAAAATACTTAAGTATCAAAAAGTAATTGCAAAAATAATTCAACTCAAAATTTAATTACTTTCTGGGAATTATGTACAACTATTTTTCATTGATCCTGTTATTTATACTTAAATTTTGTAAGTATCGAAATGTAAGCAATACTGGTACTTGACAAAGTAATGAGAATCATGTAATTGTACTTGTACTTATGTTATACAAGAAATATTTCGTAAAAGACATATAAACTTGCTTTTGAATCAAATTATTAAAATCCTCCTAATTCAGAATCTTATAAATATTCTTAGATAATACCCTCATTTCATCAACTCCTACTCATAAATCTGTCCTCGTGCATATTAACTGATCTTTTAATAATTTGCAATCCTTCAATTTGAGGGATAGTATTATTTTAATTACGGAGACTCATAACTTCATTAATGGGAAAGTCTTAAGACTAAAATAAGAAATATTTATGAATATAAAGTAATGATGCTACTAAATTGTTTGAAAATTTATTGTAGTCCTTCTGATATCTTGTTCACAAAATCAGTCTCCTCACATCGTAAATGTGTTTGCGATGTCGTGATTACAATGTCACATGATCGTAAATGTATACTTCAAAAATTTAAAGTTATTTGAATTTTGAATTTTTAATTTGAATTTTATTTTTGTGGTGGTGAAGTCGCGAATTAAAAAAACAAAAACCATGGAAGAAAAGTAAGTAAATATTAATTTATACTATTCAAATATTGTTTCTGTAGAAAAAATTTAAATTTTTGACATTTCATTTTGACGCAATCGGAATTGTAAAACAAATATTTTGTATTTTCGACACAATGTGTTCAGAAATTTTACATTGTATCAGGCTGAAGTTTTTTTTACGACATTTAATCTTGAAACACTTTTCCTAAACAGATACTCAACTTTATTAAATAAATAACAAATTAATTCAAAATACACCACATTATAGATTTGACAAGTTTGTAAAGCCTTTAAATTAACCCATCTTTAAACCTTGTTTTTTCATCATTACAATCAAAATACGAATGATGTAAAAATTAGATTAGAATGATTAAATGTTGTAAAAATTAAAAGATAAAAATGTTAATAATTTAAAAATTATAAGTATGTAAATTAATTCGATCACAAGTTAAAAACAAATAATCTAATATCTATTTATAAAATATCACAAATTTTCTATATAAATAAAATCATATGAAATCGAAGTAAGGCAAGTTTTTCAAACCACAATAAACATTAACTAGTCATTTATGCCCTAAAAATAGAAAAACTACTTATAAAACCAAAATTTCTGTAATTTTCCGAATAGTTGTTTTAGGTTAAGGTTAATTTGTTTTGTAAAAATATAATTCTTAAAATAAATATGACCTTAAAAAAACATATAGATATATAATAAAATTTAAAATTTTAATTTATATTTAATAAAAGTCGTTTTTTCTAAAGATTTATTTCGAAATTAATAGCCATGTTGACAATAATATATTTACTATTTAGTAATATACATAATAATAATTTTAGAATAATAATTTAATTAAAAAGATTAAATTTATTAAATATTTATTTAATACCACCAAATTTTTTTTAATAAACTCTTCCGTGAATTTTAAAAATTTTTAATTGAATAAAACAGTTTTTATATATTCTTCATTAATATTAATAATAGTAATAATAATAATAAAAGAATATTAAAATGTTTTATTTTAATTCGTAAATAAATTCAAAACAATTCTTTTTTTATCTTCGAAATTGAATACCAAATTAAAACCACTAATTAATGATTACAGTTTAAAACTAAAAATAGAATTTTTAATAACTTATTTATAATAATATTACTAAAAAGGTACGTATTATTATTATATTGTAAAGCCCTTATTTATTGTAATATTATTAACCCTTGTGTTGTATTATTTTATTTTTGATTATTTTATAATTTTGTTTAGGGTGTTAAGAACTATGATAAATTTTTGGATTATTTTTAAGCTAGATCCAATTGCTTCAACCATACTTATTAGTTATTACTAATCAGATAACCCTTTTTATAAGCGCATTACTATAGGCCAAAGGATAGAGACTCAAAGGCATGGATTGGATCAGAATCGAAGTCATTAGTTTGTTGTAAAATATAGTTTTTGTGCAACAAAATTTATTAAAATAATTATGATTTGATTATTTTATTAGTGGATAAGTGATAAGTATTTGATGCAACAGAGCCTAAAGTAAATTATTATAATAAAATTTGTTCAGTAACATAAGATATACTAATATTTAGGTAAGAAAGTTAAAACTAAATATGAAACTTTGAATTTAAATTTATTCGCAGTGTTCAAAATGCCATATAGTATAAAATTCTTTTTAAATTTTTTTAAAAAGTTTCCCAAAAACATGATTTAAAAATTATCTATTAGATAAGTTTTACTAAAATTTTACACAAGAAACCATTTAAATCTTAAGAAAACAAAATATTAATATCTAAGTTAGTAATAATAAACTGAAAGTTTTTTAATATTCCAAATAATTGAAATTATTAATAATAAAATTCTAAAATTCCAATACGATAAAATATTAAACAACTTCAAAATTTTTACAAGCGTTTGAAAACTTTAACATGACGACAGTAAAGGTTAAAAGAGCCCTTTATTTTCAAATTAAGCAAACAAACAGAAATAATGTTAAAACTTTATAATTTTTATTTAAATAAAATATATAAATTATTCATTTTTATTTGTTAAAAATATCAATGACAGCAACTCTTTTATGTATAAAAAAAACTAATTAATTAAAAACCCTTTGCCCTAGTAACTTACATTAAAATCTAATAAATTCTATTTTTCAATGACAATTTTTTATAATATACATATATTTTTAATATAAATATATCCGCACATTAATATAGTATATAAAATCATTATTATATAAATATTTATATATTTATATTTATAATATATATTTTAAAAATATTAAAAAATTTTCTGCTAATTTATATACTATTTTTTAATATTAATTAATTTCAAATAAAATATTTAATTATTCCACTTTAATATCATATTAAATTAAAAAAAACAAAACAAAAAATTTTATTTAAATCGTCATTCATTCATTTTGATTCATTCATAAAATCGTATTCATATTCACCTATTTTGAAACAGTTAGTGATTAGGTGAATATATTAAAAACAAGTAATATAATAGTTACTATTTAAACTAAAAAAAAAAAAGAATCAATTAATATATTAATATTAAGTTTTTTTCAAAGAATTTTGATAATAATTTTCAAAATTTATTTGTTACTATCTTCGTCATTATTTTTTTAGTTATCATATCACGTTATCATCGATGCTTTATAATGGATCTGTACATTTGACGTTACGTCATTTTACTTAGTAACTGTATGTATGAGGTAAATCCCAATATAAAAAAAAAAAAAACCCCAAGTGATATATAGTGAAAGTTTTAGTATATTAAAATTAAATTTAAATATTTTTTTTTAATAGATTAATTTAATTGGCGTGTGTCTTATTGTTTTAATATTTGCATACGTTTTTTATCAACCGCTATATATATGAAATATAATAAGCGTGAGATATTGTTTTCGCACCAAAAATTGGAACCTGATATTACTTCAGTGCGTAGAAACCCAAAAACACGGTGTTTTTTTGTGATATCCGTCTATGCTTGTGTCTGTCTGTTGTCTGTAAACATCTGATCGGAACTTGACTAAACGACTTATCCGATTTTTTTCAAGTTTCAAATATAAGTTGTTGATGTTGATGTTAATGCCTTTAATTGATAAGTGAATAATGAATCATTGAATAGTTGTAGAAAACCAGGTAACCTTAACAGACACTTCTCTACTTCACTTATTATTTTGTAAATCAAAAATAATGCGCAAAAAATTTATTAAATAAAAGCTATTAAACAAATAAGCAGCTACAACTTTATCATTAAAGGTTTTTTAGAAATTATTTAATTAATAACAAAATAACGAGTTACTTTATCTTGAATAATCTAATAGATCTAATTTGAACCTCTATCTTCAAATATACAGCGTATTAGATACAATTTCACCTTACACTTATGACGCTGTAATAGCGGGTGGTTCTATGGTGAACTCTTTTTTTTTTGTAGAAATTTCATCATCTTTTATAATTACGATCAAACAAAAAAACAGTGACAAAACAAGATGTACAACAAAATACAAAAGACTTTACAGTATCAAAAAAAACCTTTACAAATAATAATAATAATTAAAATTATAATTTTTTTTTTTAATTTTGCATAAATGAATTTTTCAACCTAAATATTATAAGTTAACCGGGTTTCGAACTTATGACGATTTAAATATGTTTTATCTATGTTTTTTTTTGTGGTGTTACTATTCGATTCTACAAAAAAAAAAAAAAAAAATAAAACAAAAAAAAACAAAAAAAGTAAAATAATATTTGAAAATAAAGAATAGTAAAAAAAAAAAAAACTAGTTATTAACTAAATAAAAAATCAAACTAAAAATCATTTATAAGGTTTTTCAACTTTAGAAGGCACGTGTAAACCAGAACCCATTATATTTTACCTCAAAATATTATTAAACAAATTATTTTGTATAATAGTTACAGTATAACTTAAATAATTGACACTTATTATATTATAAAAACCAATAAATCTGAATATGGATATTTAATGTTATAACTTAAGTGAACCCATCAAAATGTGTTAATGACATTGACATAGAAATGTCAAATAATATTATTTAATTAATTATTTATTTATATATTTGGAATGGTATCAATATTTGAACATTTTGAGTTTCTAATTTTGAACAATTTGAGCTAAGTGAAGTTTAATATTACATTTTATGAGAAAAACGAAAAATCTATTATTCGTTTGCAGTTCTCTACGGTAAAATTGAGTTGGTGGATGGCTCGTCGTTCTATATTATTTGTTGTGCAAATGTTTAAATACACTTTGTATATTCAAATTGGAGTCATTCAGTTGTATCAACTTTTTCAATCACCGTTTAGAAGAATATACAATTAGGTTCATGAGTAGAATTTTTTTTTTATCCCTTTTCCACTCCTTTTAAGAGACATAGGGCATTCAGCTAGTCTATTTATACGCTTAACGTATTTATATGTATATTCACTAAGCTACTGATTACTCAGCTGAAGCTATTGTATAAGATTATGAATACAAATGTAAATTTTGTGCGCTATCTATTCTATCTATCTATCTTACACAAGAGTTATTTATATATTTTTATTAAATCTTATTTTATATTACGATTAAAACTATTACGATATAATTATACAATTTTAATATATTTTTATTAGATATAATCTGAGCGGGTTTTAAGCCCGAGATCTTCAACATGAAAGGAAACGTCTTCACTACTACTCCATTGTAGTCAGATGAAAAATTAATCTTAATGAATTCCATATACAATTTAAACATGAGATAGTACAAGGCTATCATGTAAAAGTATCTTCAATTTTCAATAGATACAATTTTAATTTGATATAAATATTTCAATAATGTCATATTTAAATTAGAAAGTATTTATGTATCTGTGAGTTATATTATTCAATTAAATAATTTACTTACATTTTGTATTAATTTTTATTTTTGTATACAGTTCCCAGAGTCCGGAGAATTTTTTTAAATCAAAAGTTAGATCAGCTTTTTTAATGAAGGTGAATATACCTTAAATTTGCGATACCTTAAAATCGCACACCCGAATCGAATATCCTATTGAAATAGGTTCTTGAAAAGCTACATATGTAAATATGCCTTGAGCAAGTATGTAAATAGAATTTAAATTGTATGAAGTATTTTTACTAAGTAAAATAAATTGAGATTGATGGTAACACTAATGTTAAACATATTGCTTTAAATGTCATAGTTAGCAGAACATATTGAATTGTTAGACAAAATTGTAAAAATTAAAGTTGTTAAAATTTTTATGAGCTCAATAAAGAAATAAAAAAATAAAAAAAAAATCTTGAAAAGCTTCAGAACCATTCTAATAACATATCTATATACCCATTATTATATAAAATTATTTCAATTGAACTTATTTATGTTCGACTGTATGATAATTGATAAATTTGTTCAATGCCTATATTTGATAAAAAAAAAAAATAGAGTAATCAAAAAACAGTTTTACTTTTATACATAAATTTTGTCAATCAACTACACCAGAACATCAATTAAACAGGTTTTCCAAAATTTCGGAAATTGTCAAAAAAAAACGTTATTCGCAAAAAAAAAATAATTTACGATTTTCTATTTTTGCCGTTTTTTTTAATTATCCCGTGACTTATTGCGACATTTTTCAATAAATAGAAAATAATCAGTTAATTCTTACATAAAAAAAAATATTAAAAGAGATTTTTTTTTCCAGAATTTGCAAATTTACCATAAAGTTTTTGGAAAATTATGATAATTTTTTTTTGTTTTGTGCAAATACAATAAAAATTTTATGATACAAAACATTTTTAATAATTATTTTATAAATTTTAATTAAATATTAAAAATATGAAATATTATAAAAAAAATTAAATCGTCAAAAAATAATTATATACAGTTATGGTACAAAAATATGATGCTTAGAAAATGCCAAGAGAAAAATGGTATTATAAAATAAAGTGTTGATTTTGTGCCTTTAATTTTGACAGTTGTTTCAATTATTTTTAATATTGATTCTTTTATGACAAACTAAAGTTTGATAACTGGCATACACCCCTATTATAAATTGCTTCGTAAATCTAAGTCGGAGGTAGTCTACGAAAAAGAAAACCTTAGTTCCGACTAAACGTTTAGAAAACTGCTTAAATCTGGCAAAAAAATATTCATCTGTATAATATTCGTACTTCATATTATTTAGTGATCCGTTTATACTAACTAATATTACTACTAATATTTTTACTTAGAAAAATTAATTTAATCGTCAAAATTTCCATTGCAGATTTAATTGTCTAAGAGGAAATTTAAATGCGCTTTAAGTTTTTGTTCGTAGCTTGGCAAAATTTATCGTATAAAATCTACGAAGGAATTTAGAATAGAGGTGATTGCTTTATCTTAACATTGTTTTATTATTTTTCAAGTTTTAGTCCATATGAAATTGTGAACTTTCTAAACATGTGATATCCATTATATTTCTGAAATCACATAAGAAAGTCGATTAAAAAGATATCAAGGTTGCACAGAGTTGCATTTTGCAAAAGGTTTCATTTAATTTGAAAATGCTACAATAACAAGTGGACAAGTAAATAAACGAATTGAACACAAAGTTTGGACGCCAAATATAGAATTATTAGATTTAAATTATGACAAATTATTATGTCAATTTTATTTTTATATCAGTGAGTTTTATTACTAAATTAAATTTTGTGTCAAAATTTCTAATTTATTTACAATATTTGTTATGCCATTATAGACTTATCAAATGACGACTGGCAAAAGAATCAAGTTGAAAATCAGATTCCAGGATTCCGGGCTTCTTGAATGATAAGCGAGCTCTAAAGTCACTGAGTTGAAATTCTATTTCAAATATTAACACTAAAGTGGTTTTTTCTAATAAAATAAATTTATTTAAAATGCCAATAGTGTATATAAACAGAACATGAAATTATGTTAAAATATATTAAATATATTTTTTTTAATTTAAATAATTTTTTTTTTATAGTACAAGTTTACCTACGCCGTAAATTTAATAGGTCATAATAAAACAAAAGTATCTAATAGTTTTATAATAAAATATTGATTTTTGTATAAATTTTTTAAATAATCATTAAATAATTATTAAAACATAGAATTTATTGAAATAAAATTTATTTGATTATAATTTGATATAACTTATACAATTTTTAATTGTGATTTTTCGTTTATAATGCTATGATATTTTTGCTTTGGGTTCAAATTATAAATAATTTATAAACAATCCCCTGCCTCATACAATGTGATATGCGAGTGATTCACCGTTTTCTTTTCAGATGGGCAGGTATTTTTAGCACATTTTCAAAAAATTTTGTAAAAATGTGCCTATATAGCTTCACTCTGTCCGTCCGTCCGTCCGTCCGTCCGTATGTTTACAAAAACTTTTACACCGTTTGAAATAGAGAAAAGAAATTTTAACCATGGGTAGTTTTTGCAAAAAAAATAATTTCGTAGAAGAATTTTTTTCTGTAGCCCTACCTGTTACGGGGCTACAGCCCCCCAAAGTTGGAAAAAGCCCTATATTTAACTTGTTATAACAAGAGTTCTGTTACATATATTTTCAATCTGAAAACGGCAAATGATAGCTGGTTTCATAAACTTTATAAATTTTTACAAGGCAAATGTTTAGGGTTGCCATACGGTACTAAAATTTAACATTACGCAAAACTCAGTTTTCGCAAAATTTTTGGCCACACATATCTTCTGAACGGTTCAAGCTAGGGTCTTGAAATTTTGGGACAAGTTAGATACCTAGAAATTAGTAGGAGTCGGTTAACAAAATTTTTTTGACCAGCCCCATGTTTAGGAGCTATAAGGGCTCGAAAATTGAAATTTTGCTATTTTTAAACACCTGTAACTTGAATACCTGTCCAAATTTTTTTTTAGTGATAGACAAAATTCAAAGCTCTATAATTATATTTTAACATATGTTAAAGGTTTTTCTTAAATTTAAAAGGGGTTCCTTAAATTGAAGAAAGTGTCTATTAGTTTTACCCATTTTTGCTTAGATAATAAAATTCTAAATAAAATCCAAATTTTTGTGTAATTCAGAAATTTAATTCCTAGAACCTAAAAAACTAGAGGATGAAAGGGGGTGGGGGAAGTTGAAGTTAGATTCTTGAAAAATTTGGCAACCTTCCCCATTGAAGGGCTATAACAACTTTTAAATAAAAAGTTTACTGTTAGCAGTAAATTTTATAAGTCAGTAGTAACTATTTCCAAGTAAATATTTCCAAAGTTAAACTCAGTATGTAATACAATATAATTTTGAAAATGTGCTTTTTTAAAAACCCTTGGTTTTTTTTCATCACTTGTTTTTATATTATGATGTAAACTGTTATGATATAAAAATTATAAGTTTTTATTAAATATGATCTGGCCAGGATTCCAATCCGAGGCCCTTCGATTGACTACGTCACCAATCGGGTTTATAAATACTACGTTTTTACAAAATTGTTAACAGTACATCTTTCAGTAAGATGTAATGTGAGCTCGTTTGGTTTTTTATAGCCCATTATTAAACCAGTGAATAACTGGGGTGTAAATTCTCAGTAAAGATGGAAAATTATTTCAGAATCTATCGGCAGAGATATTTTGCCCGAATACTATCCTTCATAGCTATATTGTTAAGAATCCAACATAATTCAGAATCACATATTTTTAAGATAATCCGATTCATCATTGCATCAAAGCAATTTGAGCTCCATCCTTTAAATATGTTTCTTAAAAGCACATATAATAAAAATAGTTGCCGTTATTTTGTATACGTATATAAGCAGTTCCTTAGAGTTTATTAACCTCTTTATTATAAATTAAATAAAAATCAAAAGTATAATTCTAATCCCTCAAACTAATTATAAATTAAAAAAGTTTGAATTAAATAAATGAAAAAAATTTTTAGGATATTAATTAACTGATCATTTTAATTTGAAAATAATTTTTTTAGATTTTTAAAGTAATTAAAATAAAAAAAAAAATGCTGTTTTAAAAAAATCCACTTAAAATTTGTAATTTCAAAGAAACTTTCTTAATTCTAATTCTATAATTAAAAAAAAAAAATTAAATTACCTTTTTTTTATTTAATTTTATCATCAATACGCTAATTTTATGGATAAGTTTCTGTTAAATTATAAAAGTTTTTATGTAAATACTTTTTTATTATATATATTTATATCCATTTGGTTTCTTAAACTTATTAATTAAATCTTAAATATACTTTCGGAACCCATAATAAAAATATTTTTAAAAAAACTGACTTCAAAAAAAAATCTTACTAAGAACCGCAATTAGTTAAGTATTAGCTATAAAAAAGATATTAAAAGTACAATTTGCTCAAATTCCGAGATTTTTAACACAAGCGACATTTCTACCACTTATCGATCTGATTTTTGAAATTAATATTACTAATAAAATAAAATAAAATAAGTATAAAACATTTGTTAATAAAAATTTCATTAACTTATTTCAAAATTGCTTTTTCATCTTATTAATTCGCTCTGATATTATGAATGCCGCCAGCAGGTTTTACAGAGTTGCGCCAAGTTTTTCAATCCTATCACTTTTTCTTTAGGGTCTGAGCAATATTCAGTACAGTAGTTAACGGTTCTTTTACTCGTACATCTCTTATACATATCTCTTAAATTAAAAAAATCTAAAACAAAATTAGATGTTTACTTTACATAAATACAAAATTAGATGTTTACTTCACTGTAAATGTCATTTTGCGCTTTAAACGTTTTGCGTTGAGCTTGAAAAATTTTATAGCTATATGTTTTGACATTTTATAGCTTTAATGCTTCATGGTTACTTCCATCGTGGCCAAGGCATAAAGCTTACCAGAAAATTGGCAAATTTACTTCCATATGGACCTTGGATTATAAAAACATTGATTTCATTTAGAGTCAGCGAGTATTTCAAAATTGTGTATATTAATTTCATTCTTTAAATCTAACCACAATATTCATAATCAGAAAATCGGATTAAAATAATCTTTCAGCACAAAATGGACAACCAGCACACAATGGACAATTGAAAACTAATCATTTAACCTTAATTAATTGATTGTTATCAGTATTCACTGATCCAGGGAAAAAACCATCCAATCCAAATTAGTCCAATATTGTTCAATAGCAATAATAAAATCAAATATACATAGTGAAAGCTAATAGAATTTTTACAAGAATATCTATTAACCTATTGCCTATTGCACCTTCACTTATCAGCTTATCACTAATCAAATTATCATTTTTGTGATAAGCATTGTTTTTTTACTAATCAAACTCCATTGCGTTGTAGTCAAATATGGTTCAATTTTAACATAAATTTTGATTTGATTAATTATGATTAGTTGATGGTACAATCGGGCTGAGATCTATAATTTATCTAAAACAGTTCTAGAATGTGAAAAAATAATTTAGACAGAAGTTTATTGATCGAAAAACTAAAAAAACCTTCAAATGCAATTTTTTTTTCTTTTGCTCTCTAACTAAACACTAGGAACGGGTTCATGTTGGAAAAAGGAGAAAAATAAGTGCAATCAATTTTTTTATAATCCAAGATCCATATGGAGGGAAATTTGCCAATTCTCTGCTACGCTTTATGCCTTGGCCACAATGGGAATAGCTATGAGGCACCGATTAAAGAGAAGTTTGGGGATAAATTTGAAGCCAAACAAATATAATTAGCATTATAGAAATACTTCAAAATAAATTCAAACTAATAATTTTAAAATAAATCTTATTCAAAATAAAAGAACCTATAGTTAGCTGTCACTATAAAATAATAATAATAATATAAAAACTTTTATTAGCTTCAAGTATATTTAACTTTTAATGGGCCAACAATTTAAATTTAAAAGCTGCTTATTATATAAAAAAAATAATAATTTCATAAATTTTATTATTTCCGAAATAGTTTTGATTAATTTTTATACGCATTTACAGATACGCTTAATTTTGGAACTAGACTCAATAATATATTACATAAAATCATTTAAATTTTTGTCGTAAAAAAATTACAGCTTCTTCCGATCAATTATTTTAGACACACGATAAAAATTACCGTTAAGATTTTTCTAAAAAAAATCAAGTATTTTTTTTTGAATTGAAGGACAGAAAAAGAACAGAAGAGTACCGAAACTACTTTATTATGTGTATTAAGAAATTCAAAAATTTGTATTTTTCAAAATTAATATTAAAAATCCATAAAAGAAATATGAATACAATTGAATATATATAAATATTTATAAGATTTAGTTTTTTTTTATTATTAATTATAATAAATCTAGATTGATATCCAGTCTTTTAGCATCAATTCGAATGCACGTGTCTTCTTTTTTTAATTTAAATATTTTTTGTATTATTATGTTAAAACAACATTTAATGGAAGGTAAATAACTAAATAAATTGTTGTTTTAGTCTAATTTATATTGATTATAAATTAGACTATAGAATTAGAAAAGTATGGCATGATTTTTAATTTAATAAAAATAAAAAAATGAGGAAGAAAATTTGGAACAGTTAAATAAGCACTTTAAATATATTTTGAGTTTGAAGTTACTAATCTAATTAAGTTCATGTGGAAAATTAAACTATATACCCCCCTATAGATCTTCGCTCTTCAGCTTAATTGTTCCAACACCTTGAATGTTCCTTTAACAATTCGTATTCAGTAGTAATTGCTGTTAAAAAGGTAATTTTTAAATTATATAATACTTGCTAATACACGATGCGCGTTGCCGTTCCTCTCAATGGATTTTTCAATCGTTGTGCTAATATGGGTTAACAAATTCTATGTCTGTTAAAATATTCAATCTTAATGAAAAATCTTTAAAAAACTGGTGTGCCCCAATAGGTTAACGATATTCCACAAAAAAAGTTTTAAGTTAAAGCAGTACTTCACAAAATTCGACGTAATTCGCTTCCAATATGTGTTCTGACCTTTCGTTGTGACGAAATGGGTTAACTATTTCCAGTCAATCGATCTTGAAAACCATTTTTATTTTTAGAATAAAACCACAGCCCCAACTTGGCGGCGAGTTACATATATAGAATCAATAGAATACTCATGGCCGGTTAGCTTGGAGCGTTTTGTGATGATTACAGAACATCAGAAGATAATTTTTGGTATAAAAAGCACTTGAAGTTGTAGGGCAGGCGGCAGCTATAACTTCAGCGCCATATACGAAGAAAAAAGCTATTCGGAGCATTAAATCAACATACGTTGAAAAAATGATTTCAATATCAGAATTCACTTGGGTGTGATCAGAAGTTTATCTCAAGTCTATAATCAAAAACTCAAACAAACAAATCTTTTAATACACATGTTTCTGAAAAACATTTTCTACCTCCATAGCAATTTTGGTAACGTTATTTAAATTAAAATCCTAATTCCAAAACGAAATAACCAGTGCACCATGTTTTTTTCTATAAACAAAAAACACAAACTATTTAATTTTTTTAAATTTATAATATTTGTGATAAAAATCTAAGGTAATAATTTATGATTACTTTGACATTTCAGAACAGAAGTATGGTTTTTAACGAATAAATTTAGAACTTCCATAACAAAAAAAAACATATGTATGTATATATATATATATATATATATATATATTTTGAAAATTTATGACTAAAAAGTGTGTAAAATCTGATAAAAAAAAAACATAAATAATACAAGTGTATAATAAGTCGTGTGAAAAAAAATTACAGACAAGAGGTAGCCAAAAAATAAAAAAAAAAAAACAATTTATGATAACATCTGTCATTATAATATTTAAAAAGTCATAAGTCAATCAAAATAACATTTAGTTTTTGTTTTTTTTTTTTTGCCCCTTTATAAATTTTGTATAATTATTAGAATTATTTTAAATTAATCAGTTTAAAATTAAAAAAAAAAATAAAATTTTATTTTTAGAAAATAAAAATATAAGTGTGTATATTTAAATAATTTTTTTTTTTAATTTTAAAAGCATTTAATTAATAGAATAATTTATTGTATATTATTTTATTGATAAAGGTTTAGATAAATGTTATTAAATTATATTTTGGGCTTTTTCCATTTGATTCTGAATATTAAACATTTGTTATATAATCAATTAGTTAAAATTTAAAAAATATAGTATTTTCTAAACAGAAAATAATAGAATTTTTTCAAAAACTTTCTTCTAAACGTTTTTTCAGAAACTTGAACTTTCTTTTATTAAAAAATTGATTTTCAGAACTAATTTTTAATTAGTTCGGAAAATCCCATCGACGATCCTTAAGCATAAAATTTTTTGTTTTTATATAATGCATTGTCGCACAGAAATGTTTAGGAAAATTATAATATTATATTATGAAAGGACGATGAATAGTTGTTGTAACGCAAAGTTGTATATATAGCCGTACATTTGCATTTTGGTGGATTTGTGGCATAGTACGCCATTTAATTTGAATAAAAACACAACTCTTTTATCTCCTAAGTACAATGAGCGCAGCCATCGTACGTTGCTACTTCAAAAGTTAAACATACGGAGAACAATAAAAATACACAAAATGCTTGATATGAATAAAACAAAGCAAATACTTTTGCTAAGTATTGAAGCAAATGGCTCCAACATTTATGAATAAAAAGAAGTATTTACTTCATACTTTAAAGTATGTGCTATATATGAATATGAATAAAATGAATGTAATACTTTAAACTAGAAGCACAACTTTTAAAAAATGTAAGTCTGCTATTGAGCAGACTTTATTCAGTATTTATTTGATTTTGGTTTAAAATGGTTGAATTTATATATTTATAATTATTTCCACTATTTCCTAGATGAAAATATAGAAGTTGAGGTGCTTTAAGCGATTTCCAAGAAATAAAAATTCTTTTGAGATACTTAGGAGATCCAGAATTCTTAAGTGACGCAGTTGAAGTAATTGTTATACAGCTGTATCTAAGATTATTACAGAAATGGTGTGTATAAGCAATATTTTAAAATGATAAGAACACATTTAAACAGACAAGCTCTCACAAGCATTTACTTCATTACAGAAAGTATGATTTAAAAGTGTAAATTATTTTTATTCATATGAATTGAAGCATGTGGTACAAAGTATTTGCGTATACTTAAAGATGGTGCTCCTTCTACGCTACCTTTTACTTCGAAGCAAAACCCTCTATTTTGTTCATTTCACTCAATGAAAGTAACAACATAGTTTAAATTAAATATCACTTTAACGCTTTTAATGTTTTGCATTGGACTTCTAATTGCATTTTGCAACTTCGATGCTGCGTTATAGATACGCTCATTATGGGGAAGGCATAATGTTTTACAGTTTCTTTCCTCCTGACCTCGATTCGCAATAAAATGAGTCGAGTATAAACGTTTTTGAGTCGTTTCTACATAGACTTAATATTAAAATATATTAAAAAGGAAAGATAATTAATAATATAAGGATTTTGTTATTATAATTAAATATATAATAGATCCTCCATAATCCCCCTTAATCCAAGAATCCCAAAAAACCTGTACCATAATCTCAAAATCTTTCCATATCCCCTTTTCTTTATTCAAACTGTAAATTTGTATCACAGATTCCTTCTTAAAGTTTGGTTCAAAAAGGCTATGGTTTTGGTATATTAAAGTCACACACTACCCAAAAAAACACCGCACATTTCAATTAGTGGCTTTCAAGTGGCTTATAAAAAAAAAAATGAAAAGATAAGCCAGAAACAATCCTAATTGTTTTTAAATTTTAATAACAAACTGATTACAAAAATTAAAAATTACATAATTTGAACTTCAAATTCTTATTAGGTATTTCTGAAATTTGAATACTAGATAAAAACGGTAAAGTTATAACATAAAAAGCTTAATTTTTATTTATTCATTACAAAAAGATCATGTCATTTAAATTCATAATTTTTAAATGAATTCAAATTAAAATATTAACCGTTAGTAATTATGAACTTTTTTTTACAACATTAATAACAGTTTAACAGTAAACGAATAAATTTAAAACAAAGAAAATTAAATATAAATAGCAGATCTCTCAAATGACTCATTAAAAATTTTTATTTTTTTTAAATAAATTTTATTGTTTTCTAACCTCATGTCTAAATGTCATTATATAATTTATATAGGATATATATATACATATAAATATTTATAAATAATGAACAGTAGTAGCACATAATAAGTGATCATATTATATATGTATACATTGTGATGAACAGATAATATAATAAATTTAATTAGACTTTTATAATTAGGTGTTTTAGAACTTCTTAATTAAATTTCTAACAAAGTTTTATTTTTAAATTTAAACCTTTATTTCTATTTGTGTAATTCAATTCCAGTTCAAAATTTTATTAGTTTTTTTTTTTGTATATTAAAAACTTTTTATTTTAGAGCTTGTTGAACTGGTGCTAAAAATAACAGATTTTTCATGTAAATGAGTTCATACTTTATTTTTGAATTATAAATATAAATAAAACTTATTTTAATGATCATCCAAATAACTCTTACTTGAAATATAGGTAATTAAAAACAATAAAAGGCTACAATAAGTTTTAAAACTTAATTTAAAAAAAAAATTACTTTATTTAATTTATAGATGGTACCGTTTTATAAGTAAATTTTTATTGTGATAAATTGGTACAATCTGGTTGGATTTTATTAAAAAAGTTGCCTAAAATCAATAATTTGAAATTTAAATATGATCAAATGTAAAAATTATTGTCATTTTATGAGCTATCGCCTTACAAAATCCAATATATTTTGGTAATAAATTATATCTTATTTATTTAATGACATTTGACGTTTAATTAATCTGTTAATAGTTTTTTTTTTAATATCATGCGAATGCGAATTTTCTTATAAGATTTTTCTATATTTTTAATTTTTATTTATTTTTTATATTGATTTTTTAATTTTGTTGTAGGAAATTGGCCAAAAAGCATAACATGGACTCAACAATTAGGAAGGATGTAGGACTTATTTGTATTTAGAATATATAAGATCAAAAATGATTACTTGGACTTTTTGCTTAGCACTTGTGGATGATTTATTTCGGTTTTAAGATATTTAAAATATTAACTTGATTTCTAATCAAGTCCTAACCCTGAAGAAGTCAGAATGTCGCGGACGAAATACTGGTATTTGTAAAAATAAATAATTTTAATCAAAAATTAAAAGGAAACTACTCGGTTTTTTATTTCTTTCATATACATTTCACTCAAACGCTCAATAATATATTAAATATTCAACTGCATTAAGCAAATCAGGAATTTATAAAAATTTTTTCTAGTTTTCTAACTTTATGAAACTAAAAATAAAAGCATGTAGAATTATAGTATGAATTTGTATATTTGAATATTTTACTTCTTCAGTACTTAATTGCTGCCAAATCAAAACCTATATTATTGCAAAAATAAATAAAATAAAAAAATCAGAAGACTCTTTCTTCTTTTGTCTAGATTACTTCATAAAATTTGGGCAGATATTTACATTACAGGGGTTTAAAAATAATGACTTTCAGTTTCTAAACCCTTATAGCATGTAAATTGTAGGTGACACAAAAATATTCTCTTAAATGACTCATAGTTATTTTGAAAGATCTACATTTTCTCAAAAATTCAACCATTTCTAAATCATACAAAGCGAGACATTTTGAAAAAATCTTGTTTTGCCTAACGGTAAATTAATATTACGATATTTAAACTAATAACGGTAAAATTGTATATTATAAAGCTATTATATAATTATCATAATATTTAATATGTAAATCAAAATAAAATTGAGTATTTATTACCAGGCGAATTACCAAACGTTTGTCATATAGCTTTTTTTTTAATGTTTGATATTCAATACAAATGCACGCCATTTTTTTTATTTTTCGAAATTTTCCAATTTTGATTCATAATTCTCCAACTTTCATTTTTAACCATGTAAAAATATATAGTTACATAACGATTATTTATCCTTCTTTCTCGAATTTCGAGATGCAGGCAGGTTCAAATTTTGAAATTTATTTATAAACAGGCCCTTACTTTACTTCATAAAATGCGACAAGTGTGTGAAGCATGCCTTTCTTTTCCATGCGTGGCAGATTATACTATTAATTAATTTTTTTAAGTAATATTATTTATTTTGTTTCTAATATATATTTTACATTTTACTAAATATATTATTGGTTACCATGGAGATTTGTAAAGAAAAACTTATTTTTCAATTCATGACCCGTAAGGGAATTGAATCACTAAAATATACTATATTTTAAACTTCAGAGAGCTGGATATCCCAGATTATACTATATTAGTATAGTCTGGGATATTCAGATATTAGTATAGTCTATAGGATATGAAAATATAGTATACTATATTTTGAACTTCAGAGAGCTGGATATCCCAGACAGACGGAAATAATAAAACTATATAGGAACAATTTGGTTTTCTAAAAAAGCGCTTAAAGTCATACGACATCAATTTTAAAAAAAAAAACCTGAAATAACTGACTCTAAAATGAGAGCACAAAAACTCATCTTCAATAAAATACTCCCTAAATAATTAGACAATAACTTACCTCATTAATTTACAAAATATTTTATATTTTTTAATATAATATTTATTTTAACATGCAAATTTCTTTTTTGATATTTAATTATTAGTAAATAATTATTGTGCAATTAGTAGAAAATGGTGTTAAGTGCATATTAAAAATAAAAAAAAATAAATAAATACAAAATACTTAAAAAAAAAATAAAATAAAACAAAAGAAATAAAATTGTGCAAATTTTATTGTGCAATTTTTTTTTAATTATATTTAATTTCAATATATATATACATATAAATATATATTTTTATTTACAAAAATATTATTAATTTGGGTTAAATATAAATAATATTGTATAAATAAATTTTGTTTTGTTTTTTTTTTTCAGGTAAATTAGTGCATTAATAACATTTTTTAATTTCTATATTTATTATATAAATAATATATAATACTTATATACATTACATTCTAATATAATATATTTAATAGATTTTTTATATATCTTTTTATTTTTTAATTAATAAAATTGTATTTATTTGTTTTTTTAAAAAATTTCAAATTTTAATTATATAAAAATAAAATAATTTATAATTTTATATTTGTTTTCAAATAATTTGGGATTAATAAAAAATAAATAAATAATTAATTCTTTTAATTTATTTAATTTTAAATATTTTAATTTTAAATATTATCAAAGTTCACAGAAGTTAATTATAAATTAGTATGGGCTATTGGTTTTTTTAAATTAAATTTTTAAAGTATATGTATGTACTAATTTTACATGCAGTTTAAATATTAAAAATTTAATTTAAAAAAAAAATTAAATTTAATATTAAAAATATATATTTAAAATTATTATTAAATTTAAATAATTGGTTGTGAAAAAATTAAATAATTTTAAAAATATTAAAGAAATTGATTTTTTGGTTATTTCAAATGTTTGCAGGATTACGGAAACTATTAAAAGTTTTAAATGAAATCTAATGAATCTTTAGGGGATATTTTAATTTTAAAAAAATTTTAAAAATAGTTGATATTTTAGATTTACTAAATATAAATCTTAGTTTCGCCGATTATTTTTGAAAATATTATAATTTAAATTCTATTGGAAAAGTAATTGCATTTCTTTAAATAAACGGTTATGTTAAGGTTAGGGATAGATTAACTAAATTTAAAAAAAAAATTGGCTATTGAATATCATGTCTAACAACCTATATGAATTTTAAACCTTTTTCCTATACCATAATACTAATATGTATTAGTATAGTATATTAGTTTGTATATACATTTATTAGTATAATTATCAAGTCACAACTATTCATCTGTAGCAGTTTCCCATACTAAGTTAATATTTAATATATTTAGATTTAAATTTATACCATTTTTTTTTTTTTGGAATAAGCCTCTATTAGATATTCCTATACCTTTGTATAATATTTGTAAAATATTGAAGACCTTAATAAAATTATTGCAGTTTTTTTTTTAAATTTTTAATGTTGGGAAATCTCCCAAACAAAATATAGCCTAAACTTTTGGTTGGTGACTAAATCCACAAACCAAATTCCAGAAATAAAATTTCCATAAATTCAAAATTCAAATTGGCCCTTTTCTAAATTTAAATAAAAATAAATATTTAAATAATTGCAATTTCATATTATGAATATTCTGAAAAACGACATAATCATTTTTTTATTCAGTCTGTTACCCCTGTGCATTTTTTTTTTTTTTTTTGACAAAAGACATTATGGATATTGTTTTTTGTGGATTTAGAGTCAACAACCCCTAAACTTTGACTAAATTATAATTCTTATAATTCACCTATTGCCAATATAGAAATTAGGCCAGGGCTATGTTGCACCAACACTAATCGCTAATAAATTAATATTTTTTTGAACAAATTATAATATGATTAATATATTAGTGATTAGTGGTTAGTGCAGTAGGGCTCAGGTTTAAAATTTATGCGAATAAAAAAATATTCCAAAATAATTCTAATATTAATAATTATAATAAAGTGAGCACAGAGCACCTCTTGAACAGAGTGTAAAAAGGAAAGAAAGAAAAAATTATAACTTTTAAAATTGTAATTTATAATAGTAATTTGATAGAAGGAATTAAATTTTTATTTATTTAAAAGACTCATGATAGAGATTTTACAACACATATTTTGTCAAAATATTGTAAAAAATCTCTTTTTAGAATACTAAAGATATCAAATTATATAAATTATATAATTGAAGTTTATACTAAATTATAATAAAGTACTTTCAATTTTCATTATACTCATTTACAATTTTTATCACTTTATAGTCATTAAAAAATAAAATTATAAATAATTAATAAAATATTATAATATATATTGAATATTGAAATTATATATTTGATAAGAAATATAAAATAACTTTTACTTTTAAATTATAAAATTTTTTATTAAAATTTCCAATTAAAATTTTAAACTGCATTAAAAATTAGTTCATTATTATAATCTAATTGATATGATTTCTTTAATATTTTCCTTATTTTTTTTTTTTTAAATTGTATTTAAAAATATTTAATTAATTGCATATGATATTAATTTAATATATGTAAATTTTCTCAATTAATTGTAATTATATTGATATTTATATATATAGGATTTTAAAATGATTATGCATTTAATATTTGATATGAATATTTTCTTTTTGTATTTAATTGAATTTTAATTTTATTAAAATTGAAAACCAATTTTCATTTATTTTGAACTTCTGTACTTTGAATTTGAATAGAAAGTAAATTAAAAAAAAAAAAAAATTAAAAAAAAAGAGATAGAATTTTTTTTTGTTTTTAAATTCTATTTAAATATTATTTATTATTCATTTTATTTAAATATTGTTAGAATTAATATTTACTTAAATTTTTTTTTTTTTCTATATTTTGTCTTTCATTTGATTTTCCCTTAGGCTTTTTTTCTAAAAGATTTAAAAAAAAAAACTCTATAAGCACGTATTATTTAGGTATGTACAGTTTTGGATAAAAATAAGACTGCAGTACAAGAATGGTGAATTTTTTATTTAAGGGTTCTATATAAAAGGGAACTTGTTTATAAATGTGAAATTTCCAAATTTTATTTCTTAAATGTGTTGAAGCACAGTGTTCAAAAATGAAGGTGGAGGTGATGAAAAAAAACATGTCATGGAATAATTTCAATTTAAAGATTAATCTATCTTATGTCATTTGAAAACTTATCAATATTTTTTCATTCACAAATAATCATGGATTAAAAAAAAAAAATATCTTCCAATCGCCTAATTCTAAAATATTCGTTTTGAATTTATATACAAAAATTTTAATAAGTTTTTAGTACCTACTATGTATATTTTTGTTCACAACTGTACATATAAACATAATATATGCATTCATATTTTTTTTTTTTTTTTATATTTTTATATTTATATTATATTTTTCTATAATTTTCTTTTAAAATCATACAATTCTAAAACTGTTGGTTATTGAATTATTTATCATTTATTTCATATACAATTAATGTACAAATATATATATACATATATCAAATATATATTATACATACATGTGTACATTATATACACAAATACAAAAAAACAATTAATTTACAGTGCATCCGGATGTGATAAGGAAAAAAAAAAGACATTACAGTGTAGATATGAGTTAAAATAATTGCTCCAGAAGAGGGAAGTATGTACTTTTGAACGTTTCCAAAATAACCAAATTACAACTTAAAAAGCTAATTTTAAAAGTATTCCGCACATTTCAGATCTAATGAAACTGAAATTGACGAAACATATTTGCATTTCCATTTTTGACAAACCACTCAAAAAATTACAGTTATTTTCAAAATTGACTCGACTTTCTTTGTAAAATAAATTTTAAAAACTTTTGAGACCCCCTCTGTTATACTGACAGTACTAAAAATAAAGACACATACATACTTTACTAAACAATTTCTTCTTATTTGAATCTTTCTAGACTCGATACACTTAACTGAGCGAACATTATTTTCTGACACCCTGTACTTGTATATTTTTAAAAAAATTGGTTCAAAAACAGGTACATATATCAACTACTATCTAAATATACATGTATAATAATAAATATATAGGTATGTATGTAATATAAAGTTAATATACTTCTTTGATATGAGTATATATATATAGATATATAGATTTTATATACTACAATCATTTTGTAATATTTAATATTTTCTAATTTGAATTAAATTTTGTTTTTTTTTTTTATATATCTTTTTTTTTTTAAAAAGAATTCCTTTTTTTTCTTGGTATTTTCATTCTTTTAATTTTTTTTTTTAATTTAAAAACAAAAATTTACACATATATAACATAATACATAATTATAAGTGCCTTTGTTATAATTGTATTTTTTTTTTTTTTTTTTGAGTGCAAATATTAAATTATTTAATAATAAAAATAAAATTAATTTATAGAATTGTGCAATATTAAACTTTGATTAGTGCGTTCAAATTTCTTTGTGCAGTTTTTACGTTTACCTGCCCAATTTCTTAGCCTTGGTAAATAATCATTCCAAAATGCACATGCTGTTGCCATTGGTCCACGTCCAATTTTATCTTCTTTTCTTTTATTTGTATGATCATCAGCATTAAATATATAATACATTTGATTATCTTGACTGTATAATGGCCAATGATCTTCATCAATACCAGGTTTTCTAAAATTAAAAAAAAAAAAATTTTTTAGGTGTACTTTTGTAAAAATAAACAATTATTTATTATTTGGTGAATGTAAAGTTGCAAAAATTTTGAAAAATGTCTTGAAACTTAATATATAGGAAATCAACAAATTCATTTAACAGATTTTTAAGTATTTTAAACAATTTAAAAATTAAATTACAATACTTGGAACTCAATCCCTTTCTATTCTAGAGAAAATTTAATAGAAAAAATTAACAGATTTTTTACTATTTTTTTTTAATAATAATGTTATTCTTCTTATAATACATCTTCATTTCTATCTTAAAAATTCAATATTAGAATTTTATTTCACCAAAATATTTAAAATTTTCAAAATTCACCACACTTTTACTTTCATTTTATAAAATTTTGAGATGTCTTTACTTCAAAATTGGTTTATGACTTTGCTACATTGAATAAAAATTTTACTCTGATAACAAGAAAAGTCAAATTAAATGCTTTTAATATTTTTTGAAAAAATAAAGCTTTTAACTGTGAAACAGAATATCTGATTTAAAGCTTTTTAAAAAATTCCCAAATTTGAACTTTTTAAAAAATTTCCCATTTTAAAAATATTTAAAAAAAAACAAACCGTTATAAAAGAATTCTAAAATATTTTATAATTAAAAAGCTTTTTAAAAGCTTTTTCTCTCACTGTTTATGAATTTTTGAATAAAATCATTTTTAAAATAAAATTTTTTTATTTTCAAAAGAAAATAATATTCATATTAAATTTAAATTCGATATTTTTTTTATCGAACCGAATCTTTATTTGTTGTTCTTTGTTATCTGCATGTATAAGTATGTATGTATGTATATATATGTATAATTTTTAGTAACGTGTTCAATACAAGACCGTTTAATAAGAAATAAAAACAATAAAAGCAAAAAAAAAAAAGTCTTACCCAGTTCTGGCAAATTCACTGACAGCTAATACCATACGTTTACTAAGATCACGTTCACGTTGAATATATTGCAATGATTGATTTAATGGCTGTCCAAAAATGTATTCAATTTCATCACCATGTAAAACACCCATCCATTCACCCCATAAAGATGTACTGGTTCGCTGTAAATAAAAAAAAAAAATGAATGAAAAATAAAAATTTAGAAATATTATATATATATCTGGAAATATGTTCAAAGTTAGTATTTAGTGATATACGTTTATTCTATTGATAGTTGCTAACAAGAGAGTTTCTTTTGTATAGATTTTTGAGGTTTCATTGAACCAAGTTGTATCTTTCATAAGAGGTGTTGGATATTATGTATAAGAAAATTAAGATTAATTTTAATGTATATATAATTATAAATGTTTATTTAACTAATATTTAATTTTAATCTCAAATTTTATGGGCTACGTACGAAATCCCCAATACAAATTCCCAAAAACATAAAATCCCAAATTCAAAATCCGAAAATCCCAAAATCCCAAAATTCCAAAATCCCAAATACCAAAATCACAAAATCCCAAACCACTATCATTATCATAATTCGACCGACCAACTATAAAATTCCACCTAGATATTTTTTTTATATTAATATATTTTTTCAATAGTAGAGGCTGCCACCCCCAAACCCCCGCTAAACAAATTATTGAAACCATGATTTTCTAACCAACTCTAAAATTTCTACTAACTCAGAATCTCCCATAAACATATATACACAAATATTCTGAAAAAAGCGATAACACTACTTTTAAATTCAACTCTAAAATTCCTCCTAATTCAGAATATTGCATAAACTGTTATGCATAAGCACATATAGTAAGCAACTCTTAAATCCTACCTGATTCAAAACCTCACATATACATACACATACACATATAAATATTCTGAAAAAAGATATAACCTTGATTATATAACTAACTAAAAATTGGGATTTTGCAATTTGGGATTTTAAAATTTGGAGTTTTGGTATTTGGGATTTTTTAATTTGGAATTTGAAATTTGAAATTTGAGATTTGAAATTTGGGATTTTTATTTAATTTGGGATTTTTTTTTTGGGATTTCGTGGCGCTTCCAAATTTTATTCGTTAAAACTTGATTTTAAAAAATTTTAATTAAAAGTTGTTATGGTAATTTTTAAAATACTTTCAATATTTAAAATACTTTCAAATACTTTGCTAAATTAAATAATAATTTCAATTCAATACAATTTATTATCATTATTCTCAATATATCTTTGTATTTCATTGTGTTTAAATTTTTTATACCCGTATGACTATATAGTCAAAGGGTATAATAATTATACCCGTATGACTATATAGTCAAAGGGTATAATAAATTTGCCATTACGTTTGTGACGCAGAGAAGGAGGGGGGGTAGATATAGACTCAAGTGTATGGATCGGATCAGAATCGAAAAAAAAATCGATTTAGCTATGTATGTCCGTCCGTCCGTCCGTCTGTCCGTCCGTCCGCACGATAACTCAAAAACTAAAGAAGCTAGGATCTTGAAATTTTCGCAAATTCGTTTTTTTGCAATAGCCGTCATCGCTATTTAAATCCAGCCATTCTGGTCCATGGGTTCGGGTGGCTGCCATACAACTTCTTATTTTGTATGAGTATTTCTCTGTACCTATTACAGCTACGTGTCTGAAATTTTGGCAAAAGTAGTTTAGTTTTATGGCCAAAGTTTTTGCAAAATTTGGTTGGCCTGTTGCAGTGAGTTCGAGTAGCTGCCATACAACTCCTTCTTTTATATGAGCATTACTCTATACCTGTTAAAGCTGGGTGTCTGAAATTTTGCAAAAAATAGTTAAGTGTAATGGCCAAAGTTACTGCAAAATTTGATTGGTCTACTGCAAAGGGTTCGAGTAGCTGCCATACAACTCCTTATTTTATATGAGCATTACTCTGTACCTAATAAAGCTGGGTGTCTGAAATTTTGCCAAAAATAGTTTAGTGTAATGGCCAAAGTTAATGCAAAATTTGGTTAGTCTACTACAAAGGGTTCGAGTAGCTGCCATACAACTCCATCTTTTATATGAGCATTATATTTCACCTAATAAAGTTGGTATGTTTGAAATTTTGCCAAAACTAATTAATGTTTATAATAATAATGATATAATGTTTATATAACGGTCATACGGGTATCCCAGAGTTGACACAGTCTACTCTACTACACTCTTCCTCGTTTTTTTTTATAATTGTGTTTCGATTATAACTATAATTTTAATTTGGAAATTATACAACATAAATTAGTTAATCATATCTGTGTTCATACTCCATCAATCAAGATTTTAACTTACTCAGAAAAATCTTCAAATTCCTTTGTTTTCTGATATAAGTAGGTAGTCTGTTAAATAGTCTACAAAAGTTCCGATAACTAGCGGTCCTAAATAGTGGAACGCTTACGAAAGATATCCCATTTATTTATAAATTACTGAACTGAAAGTCCCGGTTTACTAAGTAGGCACTTCTTGCAAAAAGCTCTTATCTATATTGTAAAAAATAAAATGGCGAACAGAAAGAATATTTTAATTTCTGAACAAGTCCATTGATAAATGTATCCTATTTCTATAATTCCCCAACAACTATTTGCGTATTGCAGCCTTGAATGGACAGTACCATAATACATCATCCTCTCAAGCTGGAACCCAAGTATTTTTTTTAAAGAAGAAGCATACTTAGTCCAACTCATATTATGATCTATTACTACTCCCGGATATTTAAAATTGTTAACAACTTCAATGTGCAAACAATTTTGATTGCATAAATTGTTAGTATGAAAAGTGTTACCACCAAACTGTATTATATGTATATGTAAAAATTCAAAAGATTTATTTTCAAACAAGGTCCTAATTTTTTGAAATTTTAAGAATTTAAATGTAACAGAGAACCATATTGGGTTTTTAATTTCCAAATACACCGTTATTTCATAATTTATACAGCAAAGTTCCTCTTCTTAGGCATGACTTAATTTGTATAAGTTTTTAACATCAACTTTGATGCAGATTAATGTTTGTATCAGTTTATTTTTTGTGTATTAATTGGTTTATATTTTGACAGCTTGAAAAATAAAATATTCTCTTTTCACATGAACTTGGTCCCCTTTTCGAATTAAATTAATCAAATTTTCAAATGATTTTTGAAAACACCCCGTATCTTGGGATCCGGAAGTCGAACTGACATGGTTTCAAAATCCTAGTCCACAATTTTTTATAGATATTAAAAAAAACAAAAAAAATGGCACTTAAATTTTTGGGGAGGCACTTTTTAAGGATGGGCTTAAGAGTAATTTTTATAATTAATTTAGCTATATTTAGGTTCTTGCTCTTTTTAGATAAATACATTTTCTCACATATGTTGGTACGACAACTGGATCTCTCAAAGTTTCAAAGACCACTTTGATTTAAAAAATTTTGTAAAAGTACCAAATTTATATCAAAAGAGTATATAACATATTGTATTAGGTATTTATTCAAGTCTGAAGTTTAAAAAAAGTATCTATAAAGTAAAATAATATAAACAACATGTTTGTATTTATTTTTTATTCCTTAAAATTTTTCCTATCCTATGAATTAATAGCCATTCTCTTGATTCCCTCAAGTGTTATTTGCATTTCATATCACTTTATAAACATTTAAAATAAATTTTATATTTTTTTTTACTTTGAATGGTGAAATGGAAACATTTTTTGAATAATTTTACCTGAATGTTTGTTGAAGTTTATTTACTAGATGACAATTTTCTTCCATTTAACAAATAAAAATTACTGTATTAATATGCCCCAAAGATGAATTTAAAGGAATAGGATGCATATTTCAAATTTATATTAGAATTTTCGAAAGGAGTATCATTTCTTATACCTATTTTAAATATATAAATAACAAGTGAAAAATGTTATCCTAGAAATATGCAATATTTTCAAAAACTATTTGGAGCCTCGGAAGCGCAATTGTTAAGCACCTTATAAAATACAGGAGATCACATTTCGCGCTTTACAAAATACTACAGGATTTTTAGACCTAAAATTAAATATAAATAAATAAATAAAATAAAGACTAAAACATATAAATTGCTGAATCCGAGGGCTTTGCTGATTTTCTAAAATTAATTATTTTAAAATAAATTGAATAATAATTTGTTTATATATTTTTTGGATATTTACTTCAAAAAATTGGTATTCATCAATAATTTAAATCAAAAGTCATAATCAACTAAACCAAATCTTATCCAAAACCTATGCTAATGTTAGATACATTATCTAATATCTATTTATGATGATTGTTAATTTAACCGCCAAATGTGATCCCCTTTCTGGGATAAACATGTCATACTCAAAAGTATTAGTCTCTACGTTATAAGGGTTATATTCGATACATTACATGCAAGTGTCTGTCTATTATAGTGATATAATAGGTGGACATGTTCGTGGCTTTGAATATAATCTTTTGAATCAAGATAAATAAAATGTTCGGGTGCCATATATCCCACATTTAAAGTTTAATCATAATTTTGGTAATATTTATGCGATATAAGGCAATTTTCTATTTTTTTTGAGAGATCTATCAAAGTGATTACGAATTAATTTTATCTAAAAAATTATCGAATCTTACAATATTAGCTTTACGATACGGTACAAATTTCTGCGACGTTATTATCAATTCCATATATAATCAAATTGTCAGCAAAAGCTATTAAATAACTAGAGCGCTTCATGTTTTTAAGTAGCTCTAATAATTATGTTATATATATTGAGAAAAGAATCGGTGAATTAACAGTACCTTGTTGTAGGCCACTATTAATAGTTTTTAATAGAGTAATTAATAAATGAAATATCTAAAGATGCAAAACAACATGAACTGAAAATTGATTCTTGCTTTTTTTATAATTAATCAAAATTTATAATAACCTTTATTCCAATATATTATTAACATTCAAAAAAAAACCCAAAATCAAAATGATTATTTAAAATTTATATAATCTCCTCTTTTGTTTCCAATTATACATTCATTATATATGAGGTATGTACAAATCTTTTTTTCATTTATTTATTTATTTCATTATGTTTATCATCTTTTATATTGTATCTGTTTATAATTATCCATTTTAATACTTTTTATATACATTTCTTATTAATTTTCCTGTATACCATTTTATTTTTTTTTTTGCATTTTATCTTTCCCTTTTTTTTGTGTGTTTATTTTTTACAATTAATTATTTATTTAGTTTTTGTTATTGTTTCTGATTCTTTTCCTGTTTCCAAACAAACCAAATGGCAACAAAACAATAAAATGGCAACAAAACAAAAAAAAACCAACTTTTTCATTTTATTTTATGATCTTTTGTAGCAATTTTGTTTTATAACATCATATAAATGTCGTATAAAAAAAAATGCAAACAATTTAAATACCACTACGCCACATTTAACATAAATACATATTTACATATATAAAGTGTCTAACATGTACATATAATATATAAATAAGTGTAACACATATGACATAGTTATAATTAACTTAATTATAATCAAAAAAGAAAAATAAAAAAAAATGGATGAAAAAACAAACCGGTATTCAACACAACTGTCAAAGGAGGTATGGTACGTTACGTATTTACGTATGTATATGTATAAACAAAACAGACAACAACAACAGGTTGACCAGATTGCGGTTTTGTGAAAATTTTGTTTTTGTAATTTATTTATTTTTAAAACATAAGCATTGTTGTTGCTTTATTATTTACTAGGAATTTTTAATTTGTTTATTTTTCATTTTATGTTGCAATATAATAATATATTAAAATATATTTACCTACACACACACATACACACATTGGTAAAATATTAAAAAAAAAATTTATGGAACAGAGAAGGTAAAGTGATAAACCAACAAGTAATATGTATATTTAAAAACAATATTTAATACGACATAATATCACTGAAATGTTTGTGTATTCTTCATTTCAAATTAACAGGATTCAAAAGAAAAACAAAAACAAAGGAAAAAAAATTAGAATAAATAAAACAGGGTTATATAGAATATAAAATATTACATTATAATTATACTATTTTCACGTGAACTTGGTTCGTTTTCAAATGAAATTTATCTATTTTTAAATGGAGTTGGTCTTTTTAGAAAATTATTTCAAAAATTTTTCAAAAGTTAGTAAACATACGGACACCCTTTCCGTCCGTCTGTATGTTTGCAAAAACTTTTACACCCTTCGAAATAGGAAAATTAATTTAAAAATTACGGGTAGGTATAGCAAAAAAACTGATTTCAAGAAAAAACTTTTTTCTGTAGTCCTATCAGTTCTACAGCCCCCCAAAGTCGGGAAAAGCCATATATTTAAAATGTTCTAACAAAAGTTCTGTTAGGTATATTTTTTTTTTATCTGAAAATGGTAAAAGACAGCTGTTTTTATAAGCTTCAAATAAATTTTTGAACGACAAATGTATAGGGTTGCCATATGATACTAAAATTTACAATTATGCAAAATTCAACATATTGAAAAAAAGAAAATTACATATTGTATTCTAAACCCATAATGCAGAGAGAAAAATTAAAAAAAGTTCGACCCTGAAGGCAACCCTTAAAAATAGCTTCCATAAATTTCTGTGCCATTTTTTGAGACTTAGATTATATTTTTTCCGTTTTACAGATCCTAAAATTCGAGTGAATTTTTAAAATAAAAGACGAAATTGATTTTATTTGAATAAATTAATTTCATATAAAAAAGGACCCAAATCATGTGAAAATAGTATATATCTATATTACATGTATGTATATTAGATTCTATTGCTATACAAAAAGATTTGTTACTCGTATATGAAACTCTTCACATTAAAGTTCATATCGTTTTCATATAGCAAAAAAAAAAAGAAAACAAAAAACTAAAAAAAAATTCAAAATGTGTCCCATATTACATAGACAATCATTAACATAAAATATCATTGTAATCAATTCTAACCTCAGCAATATACAAAAATTCTTTTTTATTACCATTTTAAATACTATGTACATGGTAGAAAAACTAAAATATATAAAAATGTGAAAAATAAAATTTTAATGGAGTCCATATATAAGTTTCAGTATTTTTACACTTGTAGTGAATTAGATTTTGCGTTTATTTGCAATCGCTTTTTAAAAGATTTTAAAATATTTTCTTAGAAAAATTAAGAAATCCAGAAAGGAGATATCCAAATGTAACACATTGTTAAATGCTGGGACTGATCTGCTGTGCACTCCTAAAGTTGCATTTATGAGCAAAATAAAATTATTCTAGTTGTGGATGTATTGGCGTCTGTTCAAGCTATCTTGAATGGATCTGACTATGGAATGGATTTTTAAAATAAAAGTTTCACAGAGTTGCACAAAGATAGAATTATTATATTGAATCATCAAATAACTTTCTTATTAAAATCAAACCTTTTAAAACTGATCTACAAAACTAATAGTAAATATTTTAAAATGTAATTGAATTATAAAGAATTTAAATCAAGAGAGTTATTGCATAATTACTTTTTACTTTTAATCAAATACGGCTGAGTGGCACAGTATTTAAAGTGCCGACCTTTCATACGAAAGGCCAGAGTTCGAATCCCAGTGAAAGAGTAAAACTTTTATTAGTTTTCCACTCGATTCAGTTACTCAGCCATTGGGTTAAAATTAATGGCTAAATCAATAATTAGTAAATATACTTTTGATAATGTATTTACATTAATATAACAATATAAATGAATGCAAAATATAAACAAATAATTTAATTAAATAATATAACTCACAGATATAGAATAGCAATAACTCAAATACAAAATTTAACAATATAAACAAAAATAGAATTGTATCTATTGAAAATCTAAGACGCTTCTACATATTATAAGCCCTAGTACTATCTCATGTTTAAATTGTATGTGGAATTCATTAAGATCGAATCTAATAACACGAATATAATATGACCCCCTGTTCCAACATGTACTAATAGTATAGAAAGGCTTATTAGCCTATCAGTTGAAAAGTTAGAGCTTTAAAAAAAAAATAAAAAAAATAAAATTAAATGCTCGAATGTATCATCTCATATATCAAATCATTTATTAACCTTTAATATTCAATTAATTTATTAATAATTCGTTAAATATCTATAAACTAGTAAAAAAGCCTGTCGGACGACAGGTATAATTTTAATTTCTCTTTTTATATATATTCTTTTTTCCTGCTATTGCGCTACTGAATCAATAAAAGGAAATTCGTTACCTAAAGAACATTAAGTTAACATTATAATAGTTTGTTTTAGTTTTGTAAGTGATAATAAAATAGAAGTGTGCATAATAAAGTGTAAAAAATAGCTTTGTACGTTTTTATTATAATTTTCTGTATCTACCTGTTAGCAGATTTCTCATACGTTTTGATTTTTTTTTTTTTCTGTTCATAATTTACATTTATCACTTTTATTTTTTCTTTCTCTTTTGTATGTAAGTATTTGTAATTAGAAGTATTTTACATGTGTGAATAACACTTAACATTAACATATTGCAACAGTAGCAGCGTCTTTTATTCTATTTATAAAAAATAAAAACTACAAATTAAAGTTAGTTATTAGTTCTGTAAGTGTATTTAAATAAAATTATACATACTGAAATGTAAAAAATTTCTTTAAACGTTTTTATTATAATTTTCTGTATCTATCTGTTAACAGATTTCTTATACGTTTTGATTTTTTTTTCTTTCTTCTGTTCATAATTTACATTTATCAGTTTCATTTTTTCTTTCTCTTTTGAATGTAAGTATTTGTAAGTAGAAGTATTTTACATGTGTGAATAACACTTAACATAACATAGGGCACGTTGGTCAGCAGCAGCAGTTTGTCTTTTATTATATTTAGATATTAGAATTACATATTTACAATTAAATTTTAAAAATGGCGTAACAACATCCTGTAACTATAAAGTAAAAAGCACGACTCTGTACTTTCTGAAAAATTATCAAGTTCCATAGAGCGTTGCAAACTAAAGACCGTCAAATGATTCTATTTCACACCAATTAGCAATCTTTACCAATTTAAAAATAAAATGTGTTCTTAAATATTTTTTTCAATCTCATTATAGTGTAGCTATCATATACACTAGTTCATAAGAATCTAATTCAAATATATATACATACGCATAAAAAAAACAACCCAGACAAGTTTTTTATTTACTTAAACATTCAATTCATGTACACTTTTATATATATGTAAACATAAAATATTCTTATATGGACATACTCATCAAATTGTGATATAATTAATCCGGAAGGACAGCAAATACTACAAAATAAAATAAAATAACGCAAAAAAAAGAAAGGAGATGAAACGCAATATAATATACTTACAAAAGTATGAAAGTATGTATAATAAAAATAATAATAATAATATTAATAAAAAAAAAAATAAGGGAACCTCATAAACCAGTTAGTTTTACGTGACTTGGATTAAATCATAATATTTAATCGGCTTATTTTTTCCCATACAAATACAAACATCCTTTTTTACGACAAACTATTTGACCAATTTTAATGAAATAACAACCAAAAGAAAGGTTTTTTTTGTTTTCATAGGACAATGATATTTTTTTTTTAGAATATTGCGTTTTTTCAGGTGAAAACCCGTCTTTAAATTAACGTAAATTTGAATTTAACGGTCACGCTGTTAAAAGTTAAGGCTTATGACTCTAATATTATGCGCCGACTTTCTGGGTAAAAGTAATGCATTTTCGGTTGTATTTGCAGCTCAATCAAACTATATATTATAGACGCCGACTTATGTATATCTTTCTTTTTTTTTATAGTTCAAATATTCAATGAACAAGGAGATTTAAATTTTTTTAAAATTTTTTTTTTGTTTTTGTTTTTTCTTTATCATAAAAAGTGAACGAAAAAAAAAGGTCTCTTCGAAATGAAAGCAATACATTTGGTTTATACAGTAGTTTTCATTTATAACGAACTCGGTGCAATTTTAATTATAATAAACTTTACACTTTTTGCCAAAGATTAAATTTTACCTAAAAATGAAAGTTTTTTATTACATTGATATTTCTTTTATTTAAAATTATTATATCTAATTACGTTGCTTGGTGATTAATTTAGTATTTTTTTATTTATTTTTGAATATAAAAAGAATCATAATAACGCATCAAAAATACAAAAAATATTTCATTAGAAGAAAAAGCACTATACATAGGCTTGAGGCTGACACATCAAATAAAATTTTAGCAAATGAGTTCGAAGTGTCCATTCTAGAATCAGCACATTCTACAATGTTCAAGTTTTATACTAATTTTTCAAAATTCACAGCATTCTTTTAAAACGACATTCGTTTATTATGACGAATATTTTCTGTCCCATCATGGTCGTTATAACCGAAAAGTACTGTACTTTGTTTTCGTTTGCTTGTTGGTTTTTGTTAAGTTTTTTGTAAAATAAGAAACCAACTTCTGATAAATAATATTTCTTAAGAAAAATGATTTGTTACTTATGGTCAACCAAATTCAGCGTGTACGGCGTTCAGTTTCTGTCAAAAAATTTTGAAATAAGTTGTTATGTAAATAAATTTACATGAAAGCACACGCGACGTACTCGGAGTTTTAAAATTTAAAAATTGACAAAGCGTATAAAAATATTGTAATTGTTTTTTCTTATGTTGCTACGATTAAATTTAAAAAATAAAATATTTTAAAATTAAAATAATTTTTTTTAAAACATATATTCAAAATAATTGAAATATGTTTGCAAAAAATTAAAAACGAAAAATCTTTCTTAAAAAAATAATTTGCAATTTAAATGATTTGTTCCTTTGGGCCTAACCAAAATCAACGCTTATGGTGTTTTAAATTAGTAGTTAAGCACATGATATTACATGAGAATAACTTACTTACCTACCTCGAATTTTTAAAATTTAAACATTGACAAAGCATATAAAAAAGTTATTGTTTTTTCTTATGTTGTTATTGTTCTAAAAATAAAATATTTTAAAATAATATTGTTTTTAAAAATACCTATATTTTTTTAAAAAATACTTTATATATATTCAAAACAATTGAAATACCTATAGTATGTTTGCAGAAACAAAAAAAAAATAACATTTCTTAAGAAAAATTATGTGTTCTTTACAGATCAACCAGAATAAACGCGTCCGGCATGCAGTTTCTGTCAAAAAATGTTGAAATAAGTAGGTATGTTGTGTACTGTACTTCGGAATTTAAAATTTTAAAATTTGACAAAGCGTATTATAATATTGTAATTGTTTTTTCTGATGTTACTACGATTTAGATTTCAAAATAAAATATTTTAAAATAATATTTTTTTTTTTAAAAAAACATACATTCAAAATAATTGAAAATAGGTACCTATAATATGTTCGCAAAAAAAAACTAAAAAATAATCTTAAACTTAAAAAAAGTTGACGTATAATTTCTGTCAAAAAATTTACAAATAAATAGGTACATGAATTTTCATGAGAGCAACCAAAATACGCGTAACGCGATGTACTGTAATCAGTTTTTAAAATTTACATATTGAGAAATGGTTTTTGGTTTTTCTTATATTTCTAAGATTATGTTTTAAAAAATATCTTATATTGAAAAAAATTCTAAATATACCTATTATATGAAATTAATAAAATTTTTTGTTGTAAATAAAAACATTCAAGTAAATATTTTTGTGTGTACGCGTGTATCAATTTACGGATATATAGATAGACATATTGACGTACTGCCGTATAAAAATTGTACGTCGTATGCTTTAATTTGTACGTCGTATGCTTTAATTTAGATAAAATAAATATTTAATTATCTACTCCTTTCATCTACTATTCTTCAAGAGGCGGTGTGGTGTAGCTGTAAAAAGAGGGGTTCACTCCTATACAAATAGGTATAATATAAAGTAAAGTAAAGAATTCAGAACCATTTTTTTGAACCATAATAATACAGTAGGTACTAAAAAAAAAATTTTTTGTAAATCGTAAATTGTTGTTGCTTTTTGTTAAGTTTTTTGTAAAATTAAAAACCGAATTCTGAAATATGCAGAAACTTAAAAAAAAAAAAAAAATCTCTTAAGAAAAATGATTTGTTTCTTATGGATCAGCCAAAATCAGCATGTAGGGCATTCAGTTTCTCTCAAAAAATTTTGAAATAATTAGTTATGTAAAAAAATTTACATGAACATATGCATAAGAAAAAACAATTACAATATTATAAAAATACATATTGTAATTGTTTTTTCTTATGCTGCTGCGATTAAATTTTAAAAATAAAATATTTTAAAATAACATTTTTTTTTAAATAATTTAGTTTAAAACATACAAATATTCAAATAAATTGAAAATATCTACAGTACAATATGTTTGCAACACTAAAAAAATTATCTTTCTCAAAAAAAGTTTTTTGTCCCTTACTTCCAAACCTAAATAAAAGCGTGCAGCGTATAATTTCTGTCAAAAAATTGAGAAATAAATAGGTACATAAATTTACATTAGAGCAGCGAAAATACGCGTAACTCAATGTACGTTTCTCGGATTTTTAAAATTTACAAATATTGACAAAATGTATAAAAATATTATTATTGGTTTTTCTTATATTTCTAATATTATGTTTTAAAAATAATATTTTTTTACAATAATTTTTATTAAAAAATATCTTATATTTAAAATACCTATAATATGAAATCAAATAAATATTTTTGATAAATTAAATATTGTACGCGCGTATCGATTTACCGATAATGGATATGTAGACAGACGCATTGACGTACTGCCGTATAAAAATTGTACGTCGTATGTTTTGATTTCATTCTAATAATTGAAAAGTTTATTTCACACTTTCAACATCGAATAATGTTTTTTTATAATAAAAAAAACTATTTTTAGTTTTACTTTGACAAAACGAACGAATTTTATATATCAAAAAGTGTACATGAAGATTAGATAGGCGTAGTTTGAACGCTAATTTTTGTTTCAGGAGTGCATAATTGTCAGATTAATCGTCATATATATATTTGACATTTTAAAACTACCTGTCATTTGAGAAGTTAATTGTATTTAATAGTATTTAAATATTAATAAAGTGAAAAAATTAAGGTTTATTGCTGATAGAAATATAAAGAATATTTTTTAAAATGGAAGGGGGTAAGTGCTTATTGGTTATCAAATAAAAAATATGTTTAACATAACCTATTCAAGAGAACTTTAATTCAAGCCATCTGCCGGAAATTATTTATCTACTCTGTCATATACTCTTTTACAAGGGCTGAAGTAGCTGGCAATAATAGTTGAGAGTAGAAAAGAGTTTACTTCTCATAAAGGAATAAAAGCAATAATATTTATTTGTATATTTACTTATGAGTCATGGCTCATGACCATGTATAGAAATATATTTTTGTCAATAAAAAACTTAGGAAATATTAAATAAATAAACTAGACAAAATGGTATAAGGTAAACTAAGGAATTCAGAATCATTTTTCGCATGTTTTCAGAACTTTAAATAGGCATACATTTGTAGTAAAATTTACCTATGTAGCTATTAAATTTAAAAATGAAAAAAGGGTAGGAAATATTTATTCTTTGATTTATTGAAAAACTTTTTTTTTTTGCTATAAATCTTAAGATTGAGATTTAAAAAAAGACTTCGGTTAACTTGACTATTATTTGTACTTCTGGCAGCTTCAATATAATATAATACTAAATACTAAACTTATGAATTATGATATGTTAAATTTTGTTGTACATATTATGTATTCATAGAGTTTTTTAATTAGGATACAGAATACGTACAACATAGGTATCAAAAATCGGTACTTAACAACGTTTTAATAATTAAGAAAAATTATAAATTTTTTTTAAGCAAATTTTAAGCGCAAGAATTGTTGACAACACGGTTGGTATAATTTTTATTATATATAGTCTAATGTAATTTACACAAAACGAATTTTATATGTTAAAAGAAAAAATAGCTCGAATTTCGAGCACAGGGCGATACTAGTTATAAGTAAAAGTATTAAAAGTAATCTCAATTTTTCGTTTGTTTATTGATTCTCTCTTCGTCGCTATGGTTTTCGTTTTTTTTATTTTGTTTTTTTTTTTATTTTTGTTTTTATAAAATACAATACTCAATAGTCAAAATAGGTACTTATTCTTCTTTTTTCCTTAGATTCAAAACATAAAATTGAATCTTCGTTAAAAAAAAAATATCGAAGTCGCCGAAGAGAAAATAAAAATCAAATTTTGTCGTTGGTTCATATTTTCTTCATAGTTTATACTTCATAGATTCAAATAACTAAATTGAATATATGGGCATGCACATGGTACTATATTACATTGCATACTTTAACATAATAATATAATACATACATACAACTTAACGCGAATAATAAATATAGGTATTGAACATTTTTAAATGTATGCAAATAATAAAAATAAAAATATACGAAGAAGATTTAATATTGTGGATTCAATTTGTTCTACTGAATCTAAGGTAAAATTGATATTGGCATTTGGACCAAAATATGTGTTTTCTTTTGTTTTGTTCGAAATAATATAAATTTATAAAAATATAAGTTTTTTTAAAACTTTTAGATTTTCAGTAAAGCAAAAATTACAACTGATTCAATGAATCAGTTGAATCTTAGGAGAAGCCGCCACTGATACATATATATATATATATATGTATATCTATTTTTA